>JAUKWC010084268.1:0-29312 GCA_032356245.1 Endocladia muricata
AGGGGCGGGGGGGGGGTGGGGGGGGGGGAGGAGGTGACGTTTCAACGGCGGGAGGAGCGCTTTCTGGTGGTGTTTTTGCGTGCGAAAAGGTTTCGCGTGGAGGCTGCCTGGGCGGAGTATGTCAACTTTTGTCGGGCGCACACAGAGCATGCGTGGTTGGGGGAGGTGCAGGCGGGGAAGGTGGAGGAATTGTTTGGGTCGCAGTCGTTTCAGGTGATGCCGGGGTGGGATGGGAAAGGGAGGTTGATTGTGGGGATGGATGCGAAGAGGTTGTTTCCAATAGTGGAGCGGGTGGGCAAGGGGAAGACGCGGGGCGTGTTGGTGGCGGTTTTCGGGATGATTGAGACACTGATGAGTGAGGTGAGGGCGCAGATCTGCGGGGTGGTCATTGTGGCAGACTTGACCGGCTGCAACTTGAAGACGTTTGGGTATCTGAGTGTGGCCGAGTATGTGCTGGCCTTGGATTTGTCCCAGCATTGTTACCCGTTGCGCGCGAGCGGCATGTATGTGATTCATGAGCCGTGGTATGTGAGGGCGTTGTTCAACGTGATGAGGCCGTTTATGAAGGAGTCGGTCAAGGAGAATTTGCAGTGCTTTGGGGCAGAGGTCGACAAGATTCATCAGTACGTTCCGAGGGAGATGCTAGGGCCAGTGTTTGGAGGGGATCTGCAGGTGGACCAGGAAGAGCAGACTAGGGTGTGGGTGGACGCGGTGCGCAACCGATTCTCATGACCAGACACTTCCAGGCGCAGGTGCGGTGTGTTTTTTTCCGGCGGTTGTGCAGAGGTGGACACCTATGATTGGCAGAGGCTCGATCGTTTCCAACGCTTGTCAGCTTAGTGTCACAACGTTACGTCACCGGCCCATCTCACTTTTCCGTGCAGTGCCTGGGGTTTTCCTACCCACTGCCATCATATCTGACTCTTGACCTTGCTGCTCAGGAGAATTGTGGCTCCCCTGGCACATATCAAATGTGTCTTCTTCGGACCATCTTCGCGGCAGGCTGTACACTTACACTTATTCATATAGCGTTATACTGTACAATCCGGAATGCGCATTTCTTCTGCCGACCTGACGTTGTGAAGAGAGGAAGATACAGTGCTATGGACCAAAGCAGCGAATATGCTCTTCCAAGCGAATACAACGTATTTGCAGTTTGTGTTCCACTGACGTCAAAGCAGTTGCGATCGGCGTTAGGGCATGATGACTATTGCTGAAAAATCCAACATATAGATGGGAATAAGTCTTGTCGCCGCTGAGCAACCTTTTCGCTGCTACACGCACGGTTTCCACTAATCTCTCCACTGGTTTCATTGCTGCCACTCCATGATCTCAATGTTTACTGTACTACTGTACTGCACCGGAAAGTTGCAAACAGGAAAGAACTTGCGGAACTTTGCAGTCTGTTAAATTTGCATTCGGTTGCCACTCTCCTGCAATCAACTGCACGACACAAGTGTGCGATTCGCAGCTAGATACAGTATGATACTGTATGTGTACTAGGCATATTTTCCCGCCTAAATATATCCATTTGATCTCAAACCCAGTATAGTTTCGCGCCAAATACCCTTCGAGTTTCTTGTGGACACCCGTCCTTCCAAAATCCCAGCCTTGTACTGTATGTGACCGGCAACCCAACGGCAACCCCTCTCTCATCCGCCCGACCCACTCGCACACTTCTCTCACAATCAACCTGCTGCGCATACATACCTTTGCACTCTGATTCTGTCTCCACAATGATCCTGCAGTCGAATCCTGAGGTTCCAACTCCTTTTATCACGCCGGCCCAGCTGAATGCCTTCATTAACAAACCTGTCATTATCGTCGGCAAGGTCATGTCCATGTCGGACGCGTCTCTTGTGCTGCAGGGCGGTGACAAAGGCACGGTAACTGTCGCGCGGGCACGGCCTGCGCAAGTGGTTGTCGAAATGGGAATGAACGTTATGGTCAGAGGGGTTGTCAATCAGGATCTGAGCATTGCGGAAAGCAACAGCTTTCCTGCAACTGACTTGGGCGAGACATTTGGTACACTTTCCACACTTTCCCATTATGGCGTTACAATGCATGCGAGAGGAGGTTAATAACAAAAGCTAACCGTGCTCCCATGTTGTTGTCATGCGAATGCAGATTTCAAGCTTTACAACGACGCGGCTGCAGTGACGTCGCATATGAATTATGTCCACATGTTCACAAATTAAATCTTCAAGCACGCCAAGCTGAACCAACCCCCACCATATGCCTTCACATTAGTCCTGTTCTGTACACTTAAAAATACACGACCTTTTAACTTTAAACCTCGGTCTCGAATCCTAGATTTTCAACCCAATCCAAACTTTCTTCGCAGCCTTTCATTGTCATCTCGCAACCTGTTGACCTCATTTTCGAGCTGCTTTACACGCCTATCCCGCTTCGAACATACTGCTCGCAGCTCCTGCGAATGATTGGCAGCCATGATAACCATTTCCGAGTGAATATCGAGTACGCTGTGCCGCAACTCATTCTTCAACACGTCCAGTTCCTCGGTCATAACCCCACGAAGCTGCTCTGACAATTGTGCAATCCATTCCGGCTTGCCTTCCAACTCAGTCGAAATTCGCTCGGACCTGCCTCGACTGTCAATGAGCGTATCCACACCTGTTGGCCCCAAACGCGACGACGCCTCAGAACACGGCGCATCTCCACTGCTCGAAAACGAAGCAGCGGCACCAAGTTTCCTCATGACCTCGTCTTTTCGATTTGCGTCATCCTGCTCCCCATAACTACGATTGCCTCCGGTACTCTGGGTGACAGGGGATAGATCGGCAGCACCGACAGCTCCGCGGCTCAAAGTGTGGTTAACCTGAACGTCCGAAACCACCTGCACAGAATGCGTACGTCCATCTCGTTTTCCACTCAACTTTGGCCGGGAAGTTTTTATCGACTCAACATGGAAAGAAGAATTATTGACTGGGTGATCGAGTTGTAGTGGCATGACTCGTGCTTGGTCCGTACTTTCGTCCTCGTCAATTTCAATAAAGCTTGCTTGACCACGTAGCAGCCCCGGATAGATCTGTTTTTCCGGCGATCTATGCGAAAGTTGCGGAGACTTGCTGCCTATCGAATCTGCACCATCGCTGTCCAATGGCTCAGCGTCATCAATCTCCGTAGGGTTTGTGTCATTTTCATCTCTAGTCAATTTACCAAAGTCTGCTTCTCGGTCGGTAGAGTCGAACCCCCTGTCAACCTCTTGTTCCGCTCCATTGGTTTCCCCGAGTGGCATGATGGTGTTCGCTGTCCGAGACCGCGGAGTCCAATGCGTGGACGAGTTCGCGGGAGGCCCTGCTTCACGTGGCGTTTCGTGGAATGAGATTGATTTTTTGCCAAACTGCGGGCGAGGAGTGACGTCACCCTTCGTGGATGCGTGAGGCGCGACCGGCGAAAATATGTCACTATCACGGACGCCAAACTCGCTGCGCAGCATTCCTTGAGGTACAATTCGTTTTGCATCAGCGATTACGTCGAGTCCCTCTGCCAAAAGGTCGATGTCATCGCCATTGTCCTCATCCAGAGCGCCCGATACTCGTCCAGACCGAACAGACGTTCCACGACTGCTATCCCCATCCCTCCTCCTGACGTCGCTCAGAATTCGCCCAGTGCCTGCCAGCATCGATTCCTTTCCAATCCGTGTTTGCGCCTCGTGGGCAACACGTAATGCGCTCTTTTTCACCAGCGCTGGTGGTGTCTCAACAGGCTGGAAATGTACGGACCGAACGGCGGTGCACTCCTCGTTGCCGGCTTCACGATCCACATATACCTTGGTGAGTATCTTTCCCCCCTCGTTCCCAACCTCGACAACACTCATCGCTCCGTTCGTCATTCCTACGGCCAAAAACGCTCCTCCTCCCCACGAAACCGCCGACACCGGCGCTGAGCAGGACACGGTAAACAAGAACCGCTTAAGTGCGGCATCAAAAAACCTCACCTGCTTGTCAAACCCTCCCACGCAAAGCGACACAGCACTTCCCTTTGGTGCAAATGCGAGATCCGTCGCAGGTGTACGAATCGGACTCGTAAACCGCGAGTATGTTGTCTGCGGTTGCCCCGCAGGTGCAAGCTGCGGTTCTGTTCGCGCACGCGGCGTAAGGGACCGTGAAACATCCCACACATTCACACAGCCGCTATCATCTGTCGCTACGAGTAAGTTGACGTTCTCCGGGGAAAAGCTCGCAGCTGTGATTCGCGGCGACCCAGATGGGGCGCCATGACGCGGCACGCGGGTCTCACGCGCGGCGACAAACGAACCGGCCTTCCCGTACGATGAAACTGTGTAGCGGGCAACGAGGCGGTGCGAGACTCGGGAGAAGAGCGACACCGCCTGTGATGTCGCGCAAGCCAGATAACGTGTATCTGCAGCTCGCTGAAAGGCAACGGCAAGCACGGGCGCCCCAAGTGAGAAGGAAGTCACAATTCGTTTCGAGACAAGGTCGAGAAGAGCAACCAGTCCATCTTCACGACCAAGCGCAAGGAAACGTGCGCCCGTACTTACGGTGACACACAACACCGGCGAGGAGCTGGGCAGTGCAACATCGATCTCTCCAGCAGGGGTGAGCGATGGGGCTTGGCGAAAGAGAAGGGCAGTGGGAGACGCCTCCACAAGCAGATGTCCAGTTGGAACCCAGTGCAGAGCAGCATCGGGTCGGAGAAAAGGGAGATGAGACGCACCGGGAGCCGCCACATGCACGGTGTTGTGTGTGCGCGAGGCAATGAGGGCCGTTGGGAGGGCCATGAGGGAGAAAGAATGTGGCTAGGAAGGCGCTGGCGCATGCGACGGTGAACGCCAGAAGGCAAACCGCAAGAAAGAAGTACAGTCCTGGTTTGAACGCGGCAAGGTGGACGGAGATAACATCACCTGTGGCGGTGGATTGGAAAAGGGAGCCGTGGGCGCGAACTCTTCCATACGATGTTTTGAATTGTTCTGGGTGGGGTTTCCTCGTGGCGCGAACGAACGCGTCTGACGTTCAAATATGTGCACAAAAATGTCTAGATGCCATGTGTGCATTGCTGGGATTCAGCAGGACTAGCTATACGCCAGCCGTTGGCGTACACGTGGATGAGGATGTAGGACAGTAGCAATCGTTCCATCCAGCCGGTAGACATATGGTGTGATACAGCACGGTGCAGAAAATCCTAGTCGTAGTCTTCGTCATAACGGATGGCCTTTCTCTACCATGAATCAGGATACATTCTTACCGCAAACTTTGCGTTCTAGGCTATGCAAAACATTATGCTGCGTTGTTCACATCCCCTCCAAGTTGAGACAAGAAACTATTCTACTACCGGATGATACATGTACTAACTAAAGGGGTTTAATGTGCATTAGAACCCATGCGGTCCGCAGACTCATTGATTCGTCGTTGTTTGTTGCATTGGGACAGGTCATGAAGGGGCGAACATTATTGAAGAGATGGATCTACTGCTTGCACAATACAATCAGCTTGTACTCTGGCATGTGGAATACTTGTAAGCAAGAAGTATTGGGGAGGATGTTCCAAACGA
The DNA here is from genome assembly GCA_032356245.1 of Endocladia muricata. Lineage (NCBI taxonomy): Eukaryota > Rhodophyta > Florideophyceae > Gigartinales > Endocladiaceae > Endocladia > Endocladia muricata. The sequence goes on from JAUKWC010084268.1 coordinate 5,536, forward strand.
ATGTCGGAGTGTAAGACGTAAAAACAAATTTCAAGTCTAAATTTGGAAGGGGCACCTGTTATCATCTTTGATGTCAACAGCTCGTCAAAGCGAATATTCATAGAAATTCAGTTGCTGACTCGGATTGCACTTCTTTTCGCGCCCTTTCGATGCTGAATGATGCATTTTAGTCTAAGGCAACGTTTTACGGCAAGATTATTGTGCTAAACTAAACTGAAAGGATAAAGAGACAGTGAAAACTCGTGAATAACTCTGCATATCGATACAAAATACCAATCAGTCCTTTTTGGGTTGCAGTACTGGGGTTGTCTGACACACGCTTCACGTAAACATGGTCATTATTTCCGATGTCTTTTGTTGCCGTATACACAAGTTAGTGTGTATGGGTGAGAAGAACCTATAGGAAGTAGGCAGCAGCTGACAACATCTGTCAGAGTTGCCGAGCTTCGCCGTCGCCGCACACACTGGGTATTTAACATCTACCTTTGCGCTGCGCGACCTTTCCACGCCGCTGACATATCTACTTCTCTTCTCTCCCAATCCCATCTCGTTGTAACTCCCTCCTTCTAGAACCCTCTGTCACATATTCGATGTCTCTTTGTCGTTTGTTTTTTACGCATTACTCATTTCTTTTGTTCCACTTCACACGATTCACCTTTAGTCGAGCGGATGTTCTCGGGCGTAAAGAAAATGAGCAATCATCTTCGTCAGTAGATGGCTAATAAAAGAGCATCATTGGAATGGATTTTGGCAAGAAATGCATTTCAGGCATTGTCCTTCACAAATGACATATACCCGTTTCGAGGCAGAAAGCTGATTGAGCCCCTGTGTTGAAAAAAAAACAGTAATTCTCGTTTTGTACTACGCATTTGCGTTTGATTTTATAGAAATTCTCTCACTGCTCGAAACAACTGCTTGAGATATTATGACAGAGAGAAATTCTTCGGGCAGAACACTGCTTCTAAAACTACATAGCCTCATATGAAAATACAAACGTAAATTATCGCACTACTTCTAAATAGATCTTCTAAAGTGGGTAGAGGAATCAAAAACGTTGTGGAAAGCACTCCTACATTTCCTGCCTCCTCACCGTCCTCTGGCTCAGCTGACGCCAACGCGATAGGAGATGAACATGTTAATGGTGACATTCTCAACTTCGGCTATACAACCATGGAGTTCGTTCTGCATCTTTACCGTCAGAGTTTCCTGCCGAGGATGATTCAAGTTCCAGATGGTTTGTATTAGCATGTAGACAATTTTCTTCTGAACCTGAAGGTAGCCAAGTAGCAGAGTCGACAGTTGATATGGGCGTATGGGCAGGTTCGACGGAGGACTGTTTTTTTTTTCCATGTCACAGACCTGTCTGACTCCATATCCCGTGATTCTGAAGATACTCGTAGTGTGGAGTGTTCTTCCTGCCAGTCTAAAATGATCACCTTCCCAGCGATTCTAGGAGACGTAGAGCACACATAGTGGTGTAAATAGTCCCCCGTTTGTATTATGTCCGAACATGGTACATATACTGTATCGCGGTTAAGTCCTCAAAGTTTTCCCAGAAGGAAGAAGAAGTAAGCTGTGGTTACGATTATACGAAGATTGAACAGAGTAGCAAGGAGCACAACATCTCCTTCCTACAGGAAACTCATTACTACTCAGGTCGTGGGGTTCCTTCTTTACTTCCCTTACTTGAAGAGCAAAATCAGCTGAACAGAGAGGCACCATCAAACATTTCATCAGTCTTCCGCACCTGTTCAAAACCAAAATCTCCAGGTCACCTCGTAGATCCACATTCGGCTGCGTAAATTAACCAAACCCTGAATATTTTTCTACATATACAAGCAGTCACAGAACTACGTTCTCAGCACTCCAAGTATAGCTAGTAGTTGAGCTCCAAAGAGACTTCAAAGGTTGCGGTATACTGAGACAGTAGCATTGCATTACTTGATCACGTACATCCAAAAACCTCATTAAGAAAGGCGCAACTAGCATTCATCGTTCGATTGCTTCTAGCGATGTTTCCCGCAGTGCACAGAGAAGCTGCATAAGCGCGACTTACAACGTCGCAGAAAATTCGTGGTTGGCGTCAGCAGGCATAAAGGTCTATGCATCTCGCAACTGAGCATGAGACACTGCAACGTTTATCAGTGGAACAGCCTATTCGTTCACCTTTTTCTTTTCGGACTGTATCGAGCTCTCGTTCCGTGTCATTACTGCTGTGAATATATTTCAGAATAAGAAAACTATACAGAAAATACCACAATTCTACTCCACCGAATAAACGTATCTGCAAACCGGTACCCCACCGAGGAATTGATATATATATATTACTAATTCATGATTACCATATCCATGAATGCTCCCACGACATTCTCCACCGTCATTCCAAATGAAGACATGACCTCTTTGCCCGGACCAGATAATCCAAAACTATCCACGCCAACGTGACGGTCAGCATAACGGGACCACCCAAAACTGCTTGCTGCTTCGACAGATAGAGTCTTGTCGCGTCCGAAAGAGCACACGGACCTTCTGTAGAACATGTCTTGACGTTCAAATTCTTCCCAGCATGGCAAAGAAACTACTTGAGCAAAAACGCCATGTATCTGAAGCATGCGCTGAGCTGCTTCCACGGCCAAAGACACTTCGGATCCAGTGGCTATAATTAGCCCATCCGCCTTCTCAGAGCACTGCTCTCTCCACTTGACAACGTAGCCACCCTTCTTTGCATTCGCGTAATTCGAAAATTCGAGCGCGGGAACGGTTTGACGCGAAAAGACAAGAGTACTGGGTTGGTTGCTGGAATGCAAGGCCATAGCGTACGCTGCGGCAGTCTCGACTGCATCCGCTGGGCGCCAAACATCATGCTGCGGCATTGCACGAAGTGATGCCAGATGTTCAACAGGCTGATGGGACGGCCCATCCTCTCCTAATGCTATCGAATCGTGCGTTGTCACAAATATTGTCCCAGCCTTGCTCAAGGATGCCATTCGCATTGCAGCCTTCATGTAGTCTGCAGGCAGTGAAAATGTTAATTGCGAAAGGTTAGTGATTGTCATGATGGAGAAAATGAGGTAGCGCGCGATGAAACCCTTACACGGCTGTGCGTGCCTGTGCCCACGAAGGACAAACACGTACCCGTAAACACAAGAAATGTAGAACAAAATGGCCGCAGGTTGTATCCTGACAAAGCGATTCCATTTGCAACAGCAGCCATGGCATGTTCACGGACGCCAAATCGAACATTTCGACCTATTCTGTTAGAAGCCGAGAAGTCTTTCGAACACGACAGATCTGTGAGCGTAGATGGTGTTGTGTCAGCTGACCCACCAAGAAAGTTGGAGTACAACGGTGCAATTATATTTAACATCATTTGCGAATGCTTCCTGGTAGCAACCGACATATCGGCTCTGCTATGGCCAGCATTCTGTAATGCCTCCTCCACGACTTCTGGAACTTCACCTCGGATGACAAGACTGCCAAATTGCTCGCTCAACTTGGGGTATAACTTTCCGTACTCTGCTAGTACTGCGTTCCAATTCTCTTCAGATTTTTCACCACTGACTTTCTTTCTCGCCATGTGTTCCATGACTGGAGCTGGAACTGAAAAAGGATCATAGTTGTAGTTCAGAACGTTCCTGGCGGAAGCAGTTTCATCCTTTCCAAGAGCAGCACCATGCGCTTTAGCAGTACCCCCCAAGTTGGGAGCTCCAAACCCAATTGTTGTCGTGATCTTGATCAAACTTGGCTTCTTCGTACAAGCTTTCGCTTTCTGAATAGCACGATCGATGCACTGAATATCATCATTACCATCCTCTACATGAAGAACCTGCCATCCATACGCCTCGAAACGCTTCATCACATCCTCTGTAAATGCAAGATCTGTGGAACCATCTATTGAAATATGGTTGTCGTCATACAAAACAATGAGCTTGCCTAACTCCAGATGCCCAGCCAAAGAGCAAGCCTCTCCAGAAAGACCCTCCATCATACATCCGTCTCCCACGAGGCAAAATGTATAATTGTCAATCACGGGACAACCCGGTCTATTGTAGACCGCCGCCAAATGAGCCTCAGATATAGCGATCCCAACGGCGTTCGATACACCTTGGCCAAGAGGACCAGTACATACCTCAACCGCAGCCGTCTCCGTACACTCGGGATGACCGGGTGTGGCAGAATGCAATTGCCGAAATCTCTTTAGGTCCTCGATACTGGTGCAATCAAAACCATACAGGTAGAAAAGAGAATACAAGAGCATAGATCCATGGCCAGCGGACAAAATGAATCGATCTCTGTTAGTCCATCCTGGATTAGAAGGATTATACGTCATGTGGTTGTCGAAAAGAACAAAAGCGGATGCGGCCATGCCCATGCATATTCCAGGATGACCGCTCCTAGCATTGTTAATGGCATCAACGCATAAGAAGCGAATTGTGTTGATACATAAAGTTGCCAAGGCATCTTGCTCCGCTGTCACGTAGTTTTCCTCTTTTCCTTTACTGTTGAGGTCGTCATCTGATGAGATAGAGTCTTCACACTGTCCTGAGGACCTGAAAGGAAATAGAGAGTCCAGAGATGATGCCTTTGATCCTAGAGCTGGAGAAGTGATTCTCGTCTCTTCAGCAACATGCCCGCCCTCTACAAAACCTGAATCCATGTTCATCGTGAATGCGAAACAGTGCAGTTTCAATGGCAGTCGGGTGTCTTCCGAATGTAAATTGTTTAGGCTGGGAACTTTGACCTCTCAGCACTGTTGTCATCTTCCTTCCGGATTCTCCACCGTAATATACCGAACAAGGGCTTACCTCAACTACTCTGGTAGCCTATCACCTTTAGGACTTTGTTGTACGCTAATTCCATAGGGTAAACCAGGGGCTTTCTGATTTCGTATGTTCTCTGCTCACGACCCAACCGTTTTCACACAGATGCAATCTTTGCATGTGGCGAGAGTAAGATGGGCGGACCATCACGCGTATACAAAAAGGGAGGCGGTTACAGCATATGGACAAATGCGTTCAACTGATACTATAAACTGTGTACAGGCGCTACAGAAATGCACGGATGGTAGCAAATGCATAATACATAATGCCAGGTGGGGCACATGCCTGGAGAAGTCCCGCGGGTTAGGGTTCTCATACGAGATGAGTGTAATTGATTGGGTAGCTGGGTACCCGAGTCACTGAGCTCTGAATTATATGCACTGCACTTTCCAGTGATGCAAATGTTATTGATCAGACGAGCAGATCCAACGTCCTTCTACGGACACTCCGAGATCGATGTGAAGAAAAAGATCTGGTTTTTTTCTTGAAATAGATGTTAACATAGTCGTATAGTACACGTGCAAGAGAGCGGAGGAGCTAAGAGTAGCATGGAGAACGCTTTAAGGTTCCAGTCCCCAAAACGCTCGTCTAAAATGTACCCACTTCCTACATCTGCATGCGTGTGGTTGTTCGGGCAATTGCAGCACGGGAGGAACCATAGTCCAGACTCGTTCCCGCGGATTTTCTGCTGGTCCCTCAACCTCCCACAGTGTGTCCCAATCACCTCTCCTATACTAGCTGTTGTTCCCAGAGCGCAACGAATAACGAGCGGCATATGGCTCAGAAATTCTGGACAAGACATCGACGCAGGAACGGGGGATCTTCTGTAATCTATTTAGTGGAGATATCTGTACTCCTAGCATTCTAGCATCCTTACGATCGGATGATAAGTTTTCGAGAATGCCCCCACATCATATGATGTTCGTGGGGCTCTTAACAGAACTGACATGACCATAGATTGATGTCATGAGCTCCTTACATGTACCGGAAGTGCCTCTGGTACACCACCTTTTTTTCGTGAAGATTAAATTCTCGGAAAAAACTGTGAAAGCAATGATCGCGTCTTAAGAGGGGTATCAAAATCCAACGAAGTTCCAAAAGTCAGAGTGTTCCAAGGACTCAGTGCATTCTGTCGAAGGGGACAAGGATTGGCGATCTGCATCTCGAGCTATCATTTCTTTCAAACAAATGATAGTGTTGAAAATTTGGCTGCGAATCACGTGCACACGTGAGACATTCTACCTTTTTCATTTCAGATGAGAGATACGGGGTACACATAACTTTGCCTAGTTACATGAATGTTCTTCGATATGAAGCATCACTTTCGAAAGATCGAAATAAATCGAGGTGCTCATAATGCTCACAGATGAGTGTTTGCCAAAACGTTACGCTCAGCGAAGAAAAAGATAGTCAAGGTACGAGGGCGTCACATATAGCCGCAGGATGTCGAAGCCTCTAAGCTTCTCCAGCATCATTCCAGAGCAGGCAGTTAAAACCGTCCAAGCGGTGACAATAAATGGACGTTTTGAGAGCTTGCGAACAATCCCGTCCAAAGTTTGTGTTTTCACAACAGGCCTGTTTATGCATTCTAGACGAAAAAAAGATATCGAACAATGTAAACTTCTGGGCAATCATTTATATTAACAACGAGGTATGATCGGCTGGCACACAGCTCAGAAAAGTGCTGGTGTCATTAAGCAACTCATCGACTCAAAGCGAAGCTGCAACTAACTACGCAAGCAGAGCCGGTGTGACAAAGAATAGTTCGTGTGTTTTTCTTTCGGATCTATACGATCTAAATATTTGTAATTTAACATCACAAATCTTCCTGGGCAACTTGTAGAAACAAGCACGTACTAAATTTGAGTAAGTTCATGCATATACGATCCTTGGTTGTAGCACAGGCAGTCAGTTGAAAACCTGGTCTGGTACGCATCAGGAGTAGCATAAGTTGGATTTCGTCATGCGCTCTTGAATCTGGGGGAGATCAGTACTGCGCAGGTCAGTGGCAAACACAGGGAATCTGAACACGAAGAGGCAGACTTGGTAAAGGGTGAAAAGAAAAAATTCACAAAATGAAGTTAGCTACTCCCGCCTCCTCCGGAACATGGCTTTAAACGACGAGAGGAATCTCAACCTCGTGATAGCTCTGTTGCTTAGCATTTGTGGCTTGCGCTGAGGTACTTCTAGAATAGTTTGTCGGAGATGGATGATTCAACGACAGCATACTCATCGTGAAAAACCTAATGTAAGAGCCGAGGTCATACGATGGCACTTACTCCACCTTTTCGTAGGAGATAATTTTCGGGAACAGCTAATCGGTGAACATTTGGAAGATCACGGAGCTTAGGTATTGTAATAATCGGTACGCTATACGCTTTGCAATCATCTCGAGGGTCCACCAATGCTTGAGCCATATATGCACATAAAACTGCCGCAAATTTAATTCCAACCGACTCGTAACCTTTATTTAGGTTCTGCTCCGAGATCGCTGTTGGTAACGTCAGCAGTGTCATTATCTGTAGTCTCGATCTCATTTGAGCAGAGGCTCGATTAGGGCATCATCCAGGGAAAGGTGATAGGAATCGACGACAACGATCTTCCAGACCCAGCTTTATTTGGTTCTATCTGAGAGAGATATATGAATGTTTCAATGGTTGCACACAGATGTGACAGGGTATATCTCTTCTGGAGGGCACTCAATTGTTAATACTATAACTGTCGTAAATTTCAATAGTGCTCTTTGTTGTCTCAAGTCAAACTGCCAAAAACGGTATTACATAGAATCGATAGACATGGTGTATACGGGAAGTAATGACACACAGTCTAGCTTTGCGATATTGGAAGAAGACCAGTTTACATCACAGCTACATATGCTTTCTGATTGTATAGGCAGCCATTGTAAAGTCACCTTTGTGAGGAGCCTGAGAAGTTCGTACTGAACACGGATGCTTTTGTTAGTAGTGAACCTGCGAACAGGTTGTAGACGGAGGGCTTGGAAAAAAATGACGTGAAGAAGGTATCAGTATATGCTGCGGGCTGTGCACGTTTCTACTAGGAATTATTACCAGAGTCGAGAGTTTCATACTAGTTTTCTGCCCTTCTTATGGAATCGGCTCAGCCATTCGCGTAGTTCACCTGGCGTATTACGTCGGGAAGCGAGATATAACGTTCAAGTTCTCAAATTGCGTTCATCACGCGATGGTGAGTAATGGCAGAACTGTTGGAAGCCGGTGTCGATCTCTCTGCGCAGGTGTCTTGTCCATAGTTTTGCCTCCTCGCCCTCCCTAAAGAGTCTCATCTAGAACTAAGGCAATGTGTATCGAAGAGTTTGCTGAATCCTCTCCAGGATACAGACAGCAACTCACATCGATTTTAGTATTACGAATAGTGTGAATCAGTATTCTCAGTCCACGCATTCGTTGCTGGGACTACGAAAAAAAGACTCGAATGTATGATTAGTGACTGTTTCTTAACATTATTGAGAGTGAACTTTCCCGCATATATGGGCAAAGATTGAAAGAATAAAAATGATGGTGTAGCGGAGTGGACTTTATCCGCGAGTTTCATGACATACTTGATGACAGCATAAAGCTCAGGCATTCCGAAGCGTAGCATCCTGGAAGTTCCGAAGTGAGATTGACATGGTGGGCATCTATACGTATCACACCGCAATTCATAGTGGATTTTGACGTACCTTTTGTACAAGTTACGTTGCAGGACTTCAGGGAAGATCTGGAAATGGTCGCAAAGCCGTAAAAAGTTCTATGACTCGCCCCGCATCATCTACATGGGTTCATGTATGTGGACTCAGACCAAAGAGCGTCGCAAGTCACCAGAAAAAGTTGTAGCTAAATAGTCTTTGCAAAATTGAAGGTAGAGACAGCCGAAGGTGTATGATAATTGCAATCTGCAGTTGTGTTGGCTATAGAGGTGCTTGCCGAATCCAGACAGGCTGACCGAAACTATCTTCTGAAAACCAGGATCTCTTCCCTGCTTTTTCAAAACTGTCCGATACCTTCGCTACTCTTCTAGACCCGGTTGTTAGCTTTGTGCGAAGTAGTCATCTGCAATACGTTATACTTCAAAAGTTGAAATTTGTTGCGATCTAAAATCTCTGTCAATATTCCATATCTCCGCATTGGCTACTACAGTGGTCACTCACAAACATCATCGAAATGGCATTCGCTTCTAAAAGGACTGCACGCCAACACAAAAGTTCGCTTGAGCTCAGTTCTCCGCTATTCAAACGTTTTATTGGATAGCAGTTTCGAGAATGAGCAGGACAGCGAGAAGCACCGTGTTCTGCAGTGGGGAGAACAGGTCTGCTCGTTGGTACTTAGAGCTCCTTAGTCTCTCTCTCTCGTCACACGCGTCTGCCCGCTCGGGCACCTATGAAAATGCTTGCTTCCGCAGGGCGGCACATATTTATAATACTTTGAAATCGGTGGTCTAACTAGTAGTTCCCATCTGAACCTCCGTACACTCTAAATACTGCTGCAATTTGTTTACCTATGAGGGTGGCATATGCTCATACAGCGAAAGTACATGCAAATGAGAACAGCTGCAAGGGTTTAGTGAAGTGTAATCCTGCTGCAGCACAGTTTTCCGATGGCTCCTCAGCCATCCAAGTATGAATGGATCGGCATCGGCATCGGATTTTTGCTTACGAATAGGTTGAGAAAGAAGCTGGACGTCCCCACCCACATTCCCTTTCAAATATTCATCAGTTGCCCGGTTATGAGAAGCTTCTCATTACTGGTCGACTAATGGCTTGTTTTAGTCTACTTTGACTTGTTTAAGCCCTGAAGTTTTATGTCTACATTTGAAAAGCAAATAGAAACACAATAGGCCATTCGATCTCATTAACCCACAGCATGATTTATTGAGAACGGACTCCAATGAATCATTTACGAACTATTTCCATACATACTTGAAAATAGTGTCACATTATTCAGTACGGGAGCTTAGTCCTTTCGTACTTTGCGAACAAAGTTTTCATTTGAGCTAGGCTTGGGTTGTAGTGATATAAACCTTCGGTCTCTTACTTATTCTCAACCTAAAAGTAGCATCGGGCTGGAAAAGGTACGTTCGCTGCAGACACAGGGCCCCGCAATAACATACTGCAGCGATGTATTGTCGGGACCCTCCCACCACATATAATTATGACAGAACTTGGCGATATTTCGCGACTAACTACCCTTTGAGGTTGCCTCTATACTATGAAGTGAAGTGCAGAAGTGATACTGTTCGTGACTATTGTACCATCCGCTGCATCTAAGGCGAAATTCAGTCAGCTATTTTGCCTCCTTTCGGTGGTCTTCCAACATTCCGATCATCACTAATAGATCAAGCTGAACTTGCAGGGTAGTGGTAGAGTCAAACTTATGGAGAAAAGTGCTTCTGAGAGCAACGTGAAAACGTTTCCTATGTTACCTCCATCCCCAATACCCAGTCATGCCGACAGGATGTGATGGTCATTTGCTCCCGCAGAGTGAAATTCTTTATCGATGTTTACTCATGGAATTATTAGTAGCTTCTGATCGACTTTCCACATGGTCCAGAAGACCAAACTCGTGTCAAGGACTCTGGTTGACCTCAAGACGGCTACAGTGAACGGAGGGTGCCAGAGATCTGTCATGGCCGAGTGACATATCCAGCGTCCGGCTAAGCGCCTGGATCTCAAGCTTGGGAGTGTCAGAAATGAGGTCTCCGGCGAAAGATTGGGGATGACTCTAACTAGAATCCAAAATGGCGTTTCCGAAACCGAACCTAAAACCCATAGCAATGAGGGAAGCACTTAATTGCCAGTCGTTCTGAACAAGTAGCATGTGGAATCGATCTTAGGAAGACAGTCCCTACCTCAAGCGGACGAAGAAGGACTCGTCGTGCGCACTGAATGGAGAAGTTCGAAAAAAACCTGGGATATTTAGTGGTCATGCAAGGGGTAAGCTGGGATTTTGGAGCCCACACCATGTACATATTCCGCATGACCTTTATATCGGCGCATGGTTCCGTTAGGACATCTCCAAGTCATCGAAAGGTAGACTGACTCTGAGAAAAGAATCTCACCGTCTCCCGATCATCGACAGAGAAATACTGAGGGTTTCTGATGTCTTCATGAAGACGAAGAGAGACGAACTCCCAATCAGAAGGAACCGTCTAAGACACCACGCGAAATTAAACTGCAGGCCGATATCTGGCTTCAATAGTCTCCCGATACCTGGGAGCTCTGACCTCAGTCAGAGTTTCACGAGAATTAATTCATGTCCAGAACGATTTCATGTTCTGTGGACTTCATCCAGGTGGTCAATTGGCAGCAGAAATCTGAGAGTTGTCGGCGAGTACTGTGTCTATCGTCCGGCAACTTCAGAAAACGCATGCGCTGACGAGAAAATGCTAAAAGGGTACGGACGAAATATCTTTTTATACTGGGGGTGGTCTTCCCAACTATTGTGCTCGCGACTATACACCTCAATACACTTATAAAGTTCGGAACTCTACTTAAGTGGATAGTACGATGATGTTTTGCCTGGAGACCATCACTAACAGCAGTGGAGAATCTCTAGTTTAATTCACGGACAAGTCCTGAAGTTCTGATCTAGCCACAGTATATCTGCATGGGTAGTGGAATTGGGATCACGAATTTATATGCGGCAATTTCTAGCTCGCCTCTGCTGCTACCGCCAAAACATCAATTCGTTATTGAGTGACTCTTATTAGTGTTATTGGAACCATAATTCATGAGTATCTCGTAGAACATGTATCCGCAAAAGACTGCAAGTCCCTTGGAGACTGAGTAATCATGATAAGTAAGCCGCAACAAGATGCAATAGAGCTCGGTGTGGTCACATGATCCAATTCCTAAAGAACGTTCTTCATTGGTTCGCAGTCAATGACGTGTCATGGTACTTCCTTCGAGAGCACCATATCAAGAAACGACATTGAGGAGATACGCAACATGGGCTTCTAGTTGAGCTTTGCTGAGGCAAGCAAGAGGCTCTATAAGGCCCGCAGTCAATTCGATGGATGTGTAGGTCTGTGTTGGTGCAAACGGAGCGGAGGAGATTTCTCCGGAAGTACATGGTAATCGCCGGCTAAGGACTGTAATAGTCCTCCACGGAGCCTACGACTATCAAGAAAGGAGACAAAACTGCTCTTCGGGGTGCTCCATCAGGCTTCGGTATGCCCAATCGCTCCCAGGTGTGCAGTACAGTCGTCTGCAACAAATTATACCCCGAACCCTCAAAGCTCGCGACTATCGAGCTAATCAGCAGCTGGTCGAAGTTCCAGTTCACACGAGTTTTGGCCCGATCGGAAGAGACTGAAGCTTCCATCGGAAGATGAGCTTGCGCTAGAAGCACAGCTGTACGGCTAGTATCGTTCAAAAGCACTTATAAGTAACCAAGAGGAAGTAATGTTGTAGCGTACGGCTGCATATCCCAAACGCGAAGGTGCCGAGAAGGGGGAGATCTCCAAGGTTGGTGGCGTAGATCCCGATGACGGAGGGTGCTCATGTCTTCGCGCTACAGACGGCATGGATCGGCACCTACTTGCGTCCTGCAGGACAACGAGAACTTTCACTGAAGAAGGGTTAGCTGTACCCTACAACGGGGACGATCGTGTCTGTGCCCGGGAGCCGAATGGCTCTGGACCATATTGCTGTAGAGCAGTGACTCTCCCGACTTGGGCTACGCCCATAGTAATACTGTAGACAGAATTTGTACTGTGTACAAGCGACGTGGCTGGTGGTTGACAGAGTCAGTCACTGATACGACGGCGTGTGCTTTTGCCCCGCGCACTCTACCGATCCACGTTGCACACGTGTGTGTACTAACTCATCTGTGATTTGATTTATTTGGTTTGATTCATTTATCGTGTCCTGCCCCGTCGCAGGATGATATGTAGTCTTCGTTGTAATATTTAGGTGCAATTGTATTTTACTGGCGCGGATGAGCTGCGGCCGTAGGACTTCTGATATATACGTACGTCAACGCTGAATCTTATTGTAAACCAAGTTCCCGGTAAGGGGGTGGTTGACTCTAAAGTCTATGAAGTTTTGGAACGCAACCGCCGGCTATTGGGTCGCGTCCCCCGCTCCATATTCCATTCATGCGAGTTTGCTGCCTCTGATGGTACACCATACCGCGGCGGGCGACCGTACCGGGATTTTGGCTTGAAAATTTACGCCCCTGTCGGTGAGATTTTACCGTGTTTGTCTCTCGATACAACTCACTTAGCGGCCGCCCTTGCTCGTTGACGTGCAGCGCGCGCCTTCCGGAACCCCAGTTGGATTACGGGCTACGCCCTTCGCTCACACAGCGAGCATTCCGGAGGCGTGTAGTCCTACCACTATTCATGGTCCACCAGCTTCGCTGTAGACTGATAAGTTTTTCTACGATCCTTATCAGTTGCGAAACTTCCGGTGATGGTCGCAAACTACTCTCAGGGCGGAGTACAACTTCTTAATCACACCGCTGCAGAGCACGCCACTAGAGCGATTCTGCATAGCTACGCCCGCTGGGAGCACGCCACCAGAGGGATTCTCTTCCACTGGATATTATCCAATCTGTTGGATACTATCCATAACTTGGCCTCATCCACCTCTTCGGTGTTACGCTACTGGCTGGAGTACTACTCCTTGACGCTGGTTGTTAGCTGGGTGTTACCAGCTTCCAGGGATCTTTTCCTTTCCTTGAGATATCTCTCACTCTACCTCCCCGCGCGTAGAAACGCGTTGCCCGCAAAGGCTGGTCTCCCGGGAGCCGGGCTCTAATTGGGTTGCTAACCCAGAGTATCTAGTACTACTTTAGGCGCTTGTGCACCCCTCTTGACACTGCACTAGAGTAGTACCCTCCAATCGCACGCAGTCAATCGTGGTTGAAGCGAGGGCAGCTGGGTCGAAGAAGGAATGGAGCTTTGCTCACCGACTACGAATATGCCACCACGCCGCTGCCTTGGTATGTTACATGCGGACTTCTACAACTACTATAGTATACACACTGAGTCTACCATCGGTACCAACAATCAGCGCCAACTTTAAATATTTAGAAGTACAGTCCAATAATTGGGTCCAGAATTATTTCTGGCTCAAGTTAGTATAAATCGACACAATCAAAATAATCAAAAATACAGATAGGTAGTAATAGATTAAAAGAGATAGAGACTTGATTTGTCGCAATATGACTGGCCGACGCGCCGTGCAGAGTCTGCGTTGTTCTGTATTCGGCGCCGGGGGCTTACTGACAGTTGAGTAAAGCTCATTGGGCGATAGTTGTCCCCAAAAACCAGTGCGCTACACACAGAACCTCACAATGGGAGCTACTACCTGTAGCAGTGTTTCTGGTGTCCTCATGGCCGTCAAGCTCCTCTGTATGACAACTGCCAGTGTGTTGACCGTTCTCCGCTGTCTCGCCAAGGCCATCAGGCTGCTGTCCCTCCAAGTGGCGGAAAACTCGCTCTGTGCGTCCATGGTGACTTTCACCATCGAACTTTTTCTCGCTACTGCTGATTTTGTGAATGGGTCGGTATACAAGTTTCAAATTATCACGGCACTAACACCCTATACATCAACAGATCTAAAACATTCTATCTCGAACGTTCTTGGTGGGTAGCCTTGTGTAAAGGTCCTTAGGTGGAGGGCAATGAAACTTCATCCAAACTGATATACCACCAGTGTTTCTACCAACTTTGTTTGAGACTCCATATCACATACACCACATGACAAGAGCCCACCGATTCGCTACTCAAATTGAAACTATCGCAGTCAATAGATTCAAAACACTGCTTGAATTTCACCAGGAGTCATAAGTGGCCATTGTTCACATTCGTCATTGAGCACAATTACAAGACGCGACTCTGCCCTATGGCCCCATATCAGGCCAAATTGCGTCGGAGGAGACCGAATGTCTTGCTGATATTAACGGATCAAGGAAATGTGCATGGTAGCTGTATCGATATCACCGTAAAGCTCGTGGAGAACTGTAATGTCTATCGGACACTTTGCCTCATACGAGGTTAAATATCGCGGAGATATTGAAGGGCCAAGGGGGCGTCCACTTTCGTCTTTCTTGGTACGTACGTGAAGCTCTGTGAGTACTCTATCTGGACAGAGTGGAGCTGCCGACGAACTCATCGGACTCTTTGGGCAGTTAGACTTTTGAGTGCAACAGCGTACACTACCGTTCGTTTCGGTATCATAGAAGGGAGCAAGGTACATTACACGTAAAACAACTAGCATATTCACCATACGTATTATATTATGTACATATTTTCGCGATGGTCAATTGGCCTCTTACGAAGCTAAGCTTGACCCCGCATGAGGCAATATCCAATGTCCAATAGACACTAGCCGAACTGGGTGGAACTGTAAAGAAAGGTCGACGCATGTTTTGCGCAGTCAGAAGTTGGAGCGCGACGGTTCTGCAACGCTCGATTTTGGTATCATAGTCGGCGGTAACGTAGAATACACGTTGAACAACCAGTACATGTATGGCACGTATTATAAAGCATGCCTACTCTCTCAATTCTCAGTTCGGCTTATACTGTATGAGGTCAGCTTTCGCGCAAATGTTGAAGGATCAATGAGACGTACATTTTAGCTGTTCTTCGTATGTACTTGAAGCTGTCAAGTACTCTATCCGGACTGGGTGAAGCTGTAGGAAAACTTGACACACTTTTTGCGCAACCTAGGCTTTGGTGCGATGGAGTTCGCAACCCTCGATTTTGATATCATAGAAGGGGGAGAGGTAAAATTCACGTCATGCAACTAGCATATTCATCATACGTACTATTAATTTCCGGATGGTCCCTTGAGCTCATAAGATGCCATATCCAATGCCCAGCTCACCCTAGCCAGGTGCTGTTATATGTTTGTTATTTCGACCCAGCTGTTCGATCAGATCACCTGTAGTTTGACTCATGAGGCCTCACATATTCCTACTGCCAGTAGGTCATCCAAACCTTTACCTCAGGGCGATAGGGTTGCATTGAGTGGAAAAGTGACACGTTCTCAGAGTTCAATGTGATGATTGCAAAGAAGAAGCTGGAGCAAGAAGACGACCAGGTACGTGACAAATATGTTGCAACGTCCTAATTCAGGCACAGCCGAAGAATTGCTCTTGCTTGCTGTCAAAAGGGAATTTTTCCTTCCCCTTCAGAACAACGCAAACAACCGCCTGACGTCCACCCTTCTGTCCTCGCCATGTTAGACAAACGAAAGTATCAATGCTTACAGGGTCCTATTTTGTCGATCTGTAGCCCCCCGAGTTTTAAGTTTCAATCGGATGAAGTTATTTGTGCGTTTCGTTGCGATAAATCAACGAATTCACCATGTAAAAAACACACACGGCGTTCGAAGGTTCATAACAAACCCACGTGCCCTTCAATACTGTTACGAGTATTGCTGGTCAACTCGTCGAGTTGTAGTAAATCACACAGCTTTTACGCAGCGACCTCTACGAAACTCGAAACAAGGTACAAATGGGACATGTTTCATGTGCAGCCGAAAGATGCATGGTTTGGGCAACTTCTCCACGCAGCACAAATACCTACACAATCTCATTCGAAAATGACCAATTAAGGGTTCGTGGCGCAGAGCATTCCGACATACACAAACGATACGTTTCTGCCATCATAACTGGCGACAGGTCTTATTTGCTCTCGATATATGCAATGCGATTTCTTCGTTGAAAACAATGAGAGTAGCAAGAGCGACTAGTAAAATGCTGCGAACACTGCACCCGGCGTTTATTCCTGTTGCTGTCGTGTTGACCATGGATTACTTCAGCCGTCTGAAGTGTGGCGAACAGGTTGGTAATAATCGGTTATTCTAATGCCAACTTAATTGACAATCTCAATGAACGCGTTCGTTAGCAGCGTTCAGTTCGTCACACCCGTGCTAATTCTCAGCCCTTACCCCATGCTCTGTAGAAACCTCTACTGTGTAACAGTAATGAGTCCAATATTGGGCCTACAGAGTATATCAGCTCTGCGTCAAGTATAGCAAGAGAATATGACTTTTTCGAGGTGTGTGGCCAGCACAGCATCGAACCCCGCGTAACGTTGCCACTTGTCGAATCCCCAGTCAAAATAGGCATCGATTTCTTTGGGGGCTGAAGTACAGTAATGCAAGCCCGATCTCCGACGGCTTCCACCCTATGATGAGAGCTGGGTTTGTGGGTGGAGCTGCACATATGTAGTAGTCCATGCGAGAGCTTCGGTAGTGCACTCTCATTGTTTGATAGCATACAGGGTATGAAAGTATGGTTCTACTTCGGTACTCCTCGAAGGGGAACAGTGCGCACGTTTTCCGTCCTTATTACAAACTAGTGTCTCATGAGCACTAACATACTTGTTTTAAGTTTTTGAAACTTGCCAAGCCAAAACTGCGATGAAGTCAGAATGATGAAGTTCCGACACTTCCGTTATCTTCGCATCACCGCCTTGATTTGTGGCCCACAGCGCGTTAACAGTAAGCCCCTATGCAAGTCAAAAACAACATCTTACGCAGTGCGTACGGTAGAAACGGTAGGTACTTTAAAACTAAATATGGTATAGTGTACAGTAGAGAAGCCATGTTCTGAGATGAGCTCACGGATGTGCGAGCATGGAGCCGGGAAGGGGTTGATCTCCCCAGGATTGCAACGAATAGGAGCAGCCGTAAACTATAGCAGCCGAGATTAAAGAATGCGTTGGAACCAACACAATGGCGTTCAGGATCGAAACTTGTGCATCCTCCGAAACTTGTGGTCACGAAGGACGACCCCATAACAGCTGCTCTTGCTACTCATACTCGGCGTTCTTAAACGCGGGACGTTCACAATTTGTGGGTACGCGTGCAAAAGCACCAAGTACCCTTTCATGAGAACAAGCAGTTCGGAACCATACGTTGCAAATCCTTCAAGGAGCTCACTATGATATGGCTTAGTGAAGCGCCAGGTGGAAAACGGAGACGGTTTCGAGAGTATAGCAGTATGGCGTTTTAGAGCGTTTGCGAAAAGAAACGTGTGCTCGCTACAAAGAGCCCTGGACACTGTCTCAGTCTTCCTGGTGATGAAGTGTAATAGAGTAGAAGATCTGCAACTCTTAAACGATAGAGTGGAAAAGATAGTAGCGGATTAGAGAGCACTTTCTGCACCATGGTCACAGGCTGTGTGTGGTCGAGGTCGATCGAGAGTTGTGACAAGCGTTACAGTATTGTGACGTTGGGTATTTGCGAGTGTGACAAACGTGCAGTGATGGAATTATGAGTAGAGCATTTGGTGGTCGGAGGTATTGATTGTCGAAAAGTAATTCGATTTATAAATACATCAATAGAGCGCGGATTGCTGCGACCGAAAAACCTTGTGCTTTACTTTGTCATGGACCTCACATGGACTCTAGAGCTTACCAATGTGCTTGTGAGGCTGGGGATGGAGAGGGCGGAATGGCGTCTGAACCGTGCAACCAATACAAATGCAAAACCGTTATGCTTTATAAACTAAACTTCAGATACAGTTCGGTTGCACCTCGTGCAGATATCAATTCACAAGCTAAACTTTATTGACCAAAAGGAAGCGAAAAACTCAGATGATGAAGATGTGAAGGGATTATTGCCTTATTCATACGTATCTTGGCATATAACTTCGCCTCACCGTTGGTTCTCGTTTGTGCCCTCTTAGCGTGACAGTGACGGTATGAGGTTGTGAAGAGCACTTGTTGTATCGCGGTTCGACTTTGCCTCAACTGGTGTTTAGGTAATATCTAGACTGTACGAGCACAAAGCGAGGGTGTAGGATCACGCGTGACAAAGCCGACAAAGCTCATTCCGAGATCATAGCGGGCAGCACCTACGAAAAAGTAAAACTTTCTACTTTTAACCGTTTGGCCACGGCGGAAGAGGTCGATTCATGCGTGGCAATGACACGGACATTGCAAAACAAATGCTGCAATCTCGTACAGCTTGCGTGCGTGACGCGGCTCTGTGCACTCCCAGCCTCAGCGCACTTGCGTCGGTCTCATGCGCCAGTTTGAGAACCGACGTGCTCAGGTGACTTGGTTTTGTTCTCTCGCCCATCCAGCTCATGAAGAAACAGCACATGTATGAAACAAAGTCTATCAGCAGTGTAACTGCCGCACATCGAGGTCATGTTCCGTGCGCCGTGTCACGAAGAAGTAAGACTGTCCCTGCCTCTTTGCTCCGTCTACCCTGCCCCTACATCCTCAATCATGCGCAGCAGTGCTGTTTTACTCACTTTTCCGCCGCGAGTGGTTCTGCGTGCTCCTGACCTCTGTGACCTCCGCGGCGACTGCATTAAGACTGTTGCAGTCTCGGTCGGATTATCGTCGTCCACTTCCGCCTTCATCGCAACTCGGATTCTGCGGCATTTTCGAGATTCGCGGCGTGCTCTCCGCTTCTGCTTGTAAGAGTCTTTTCGCGGCCTCTGATCTCGTGTCGGGGCGCGTTTTCGCAGCTTTCAGAGCTGCCTCGACCTCTTTGATCCTTGTTTTGTCCTTCACCCTTAGGTATATCCTTCTTGGCACAGGCGTTGTACGCTAGTTCTTCTTTGCTGTTGCGGTGTCATGGCGGGCGGCGATAACATCCAGGCGGGAAGTGCGCCGAGACACCTTTCCCATAATGAATTGGAGATGGCTCGTCAGTACTCGGAGACTAGCGCTCGACTGTCGCAAGCTATCGAGAGGAAGAAGGGAGGCAAGCAAACTGATGCCCAGAAGAATGATGATCTCAAGAAAGAGTTGGAAATGTGGGAGCACAAAGTCTCCGTGGAGGAACTTTGCTCCAAATTGGGAACCCATGTGGAAAACGGGCTGACCGAGGCTGAGGCTAAGTTGCGTCTGGAGAGGGATGGCCCGAATGCCCTGTCGCCGCCAAAGGTGACTCCGTGGTGGATTAAGCTGGGTCTCCAGTTCCTTAACTTTTTTGCTATCCTCTTGCAAATTGCGTCCATTCTTTGCTTCATCGGCTATGGGCTGGATCGTGAGGCGCAGGACAATCTATACCTGGGCATTGTACTGTATGCTGTCGTCATCATCACAGCTATATTTTCATTTTTCCAGGAGTTCAAAAGTGAGAAGACCATGGAGAAGTTCAAGAACTTCCTCCCTCCGAAGTCTGTTGTTCGTCGAGGAGGAAAAGTCGTCGAAATTGACGCTATCACGTTGGTGGTAGGTGATGTGATTGAGGTCAAGTTGGGTGATAAGCTTCCCGCTGATATTCGCCTTGTGACGAACGAAAAGTTGAAGGTGGATAACTCCCCTCTAACGGGAGAGTCTGAGCCCATTGGCCGATCTGTTGATTCCACTGACGACAATCCTCTCGAGACGAAGAATTTAGCGTTCTTCGGTACTCTGGCAGTGGATGGGACTGCAACAGGTGTCGTCGTTAACACTGGAGATGGTACAGTCTTCGGACGTATTGCCGGTTTGGCCGCCGGTTCAGTTGCTGACGTCACTACACTGCAGCTTGACATTCATCATTTCGTTGTGATCATCTCTTCCGTTGCCATCTTCCTTGGTGTGCTGTTCTTTATTATTGGTCTTGCAAAGAATACTGGTATCATTCAAAATGTTGTGTTCTGCATCGGTATTATTGTCGCCAACGTCCCTGAAGGATTACTTGCTACTGTCACTGTGTCCTTGACACTCTCTGCCAAGCGCATGGCAAAGAAGCAAGTGCTTGTGAAGAAGTTGGAAGCTGTCGAAACGTTGGGCTCCACGACCTGTATTTGCTCTGATAAGACAGGAACATTGACTCAGAACCGAATGACCATTGTTCATGTTGCCTACGACAAGACCCTCCATACGACGAAAACCGCTGCTACGGAAGCTACGTTTGATCTGGAGGACAAATGCTTTAAGGAGCTGTTCTTTATTGGTGCCAACTGTGCAAAGGCATTGTTCGATGCGAAGGACTTGGAAGAGAACCCAGATATCTCTATCGACGAGCGGAAGGTTAACGGCGATGCTTCTGAAGCTGGCATTTTGAAGTTCTCGGAAAAGATCACCTCAGTCAGTGACATGCGCTCTAGGAACAAGCAGGTGTCGACAATTCCGTTCAATTCGGCTAATAAGTTCATGATCACCATCAATAAGGTCTCCGACCTCGGAGGTAGTCTCCGCATCTGCATGAAGGGTGCTCCGGAGCGTGTCATTGACCGGTGCACAACCATCCTCACTAAGGACGGGGTTCTTCCCTTCGATGACGATGCGAAGGCAGTCATTAATGAGCAGCTTTCGTTCATGATGGAGCGGGGTGAGCGTTGCTTGGGTTTTGCTAAGATGGACTTGGATGCTACCGAGTACCCACCGGACTTCCAATTCGATACTGAAGAAGTGAATTTCCCGATGACTGGATTTACATTCGTCGGGCTTATGGCGCTTTTGGATCCGCCTCGTGAGGCCGTCCCGCACGCTGTCGAAACTTGCCAGACTGCTGGTGTGAAGGTTATCATGGTCACCGGTGATCATCCTGCCACAGCCAAGTCAATCGCGAAGCAAGTGAACATTATCAAAGACCCTACTGCTGAAGATATTGCGAAAGAGAGAGGAATTCCGATTGACGAGGTTGATAGGAGTTTGGTCAAATCGATTGTGGTGCCTGGTTCGCAAATCAAGGATTTGGAACAAGATGATTGGGATCGAATCCTTGCCCACGATCAAGTTGTGTTTGCTCGTACTTCTCCACAACAGAAGCTCATCATTGTCGAGAACAACCAACGTCTGGGTAACATTGTTGCTGTCACTGGAGATGGTGTGAATGACTCGCCGGCTCTGAAGAAGGCTAATATTGGAATCGCCATGGGTATCGCTGGATCGGATGTTTCGAAGGAGGCATCTGACATGATTTTGCTCGATGACAATTTTGCTTCCATTGTTGCAGGTGTTGAGGAGGGCCGTCTTATTTTTGATAACCTCAAGAAGAGTATTGCGTACACTCTGACGAGTAACATTCCCGAAATTACCCCGTTCCTTGCATTTATTATTGTCCAGATCCCGCTACCGCTGACGACTGTCCTCATTTTGTGCATCGACCTTGGAACTGATTTGTTGCCTGCTATCTCTTTAGCTTACGAGAATGCTGAATCTGATATTATGCGTCGGCCTCCGCGTGACTCCCGAGTCGACCGCCTCGTCAACAGAAGGCTGATCTCTTTTTCATACTTCCAGATTGGCGTCATCCAGGCGCTTGCCGGTTTCTACTGCTACCTCGTTGTCCTCGGAGATTTTGGCCTCAGTGCCTCAACGCTTCCCAGCTTGGATGCCAACGCCTATCTCGCGTCGCCGAACTCTGAAGACAAACGTTGGCTGTATGCGGAGCGCCCGAGAGTGAGGGGGAAGGCACTCACTGCAGGCTGGTTTGACGAATTAGAGGACAATCGGTTTGCAAGGTTTTTTAAGAGAAAAATAGATGGATTCGAAAGGCAGCGGGGTTTCGCGGGGAATGGCGATGGTGAAGGTCTCGTCTTTAAGAAATTAATTGACCCTAAGAACCAGGATCAGCTGAACAATATGTTCAAGATTCTTGGATTCGAATTGAAACGACCGCCGTGCCTGGCATTTTCCTGCGAAATCAACGGGGCTTCAGCGAACAACGATTACGAATGCTTGACAACCACAACCGAGAGTTTGAATGTGGAGATTCCAACTGATGCGTTCACGATTTCTGATGGGGAAACCTTTGACTACAACCCACAGGTTGTCGAGGGTGATGGTGAGGGAGAAGGATGCTACGACCTGTACACGGAGCGTCAACAGGGGGAAACCGTGAAGCACGCTCAGACGGCGTTCTTTGTATGCATTGTCATTGTGCAGATGGGGGGACTGTTGGTGTGCAAGACGCGATTGTTATCGTTCTTCCGTCAAGGAATGAAGAATCTGATTTTGAACATAGGTTTGTTGACTGAGGTGGCTCTTTGCGCTCTGCTGTGCTACGTGCCGTTCATCCAGACGGCCTTCAATACTCGTCCGCTGCGGTTTGTGCACTGGCTCCCGGCCATTCCGTTCTCGGTTTTCATTTTCTGTTA
Organism: Endocladia muricata; assembly: GCA_032356245.1. NCBI lineage: Eukaryota > Rhodophyta > Florideophyceae > Gigartinales > Endocladiaceae > Endocladia > Endocladia muricata. The sequence goes on from JAUKWC010084268.1 coordinate 28,379, forward strand.
TGATGAATTGAGGAAGTTTGGAATTCGACTTGGTGACAGAACCGGAAACAAGTTTGGGGTGTGGCTGCGTGACAATACATATTGGTAATCATTTCGGCTTAATATGTGCTTTGTAGGTGTAGGGAAATTTGTATGCGTAGGTCAGGTAAATATCTCGATACTGGCACCCGCAACTCGTACACAACTCTTGCAACGTTTTGGGAGCCATACGAAAGGCGCACTTGCGATCGTGGCAAAACACAAAGGTGTTGCCTTTCGAGCTGTCTGAGAACCCTGAGTGCCCACTTTGAGATCACCGACGGTTGGGATTCGTGTCGGGGGCGTCCAGGGAGCTGCCGTAGCTATACGAGCAGCGATTGCTGTTGAGGTGTGGTCAGCGCCGGAAACAACAGTCGCTAGTGTCACACAATGCTCTCTACCTCATCATGAAAAACCAGTCGTGCCTGATTTTGCAATTTCGCTTTGCCACCGGTGCGAGAGAGGGAGGGGCCTGCCGGTATGGAGGGGTTCGGATTGTCGCTGCGGGCATGACCGACCCAGCCAACAGCCACGACTTGCAGCTTCCTTTCCGACTCACACGACCTGTCAACATCCAACACCGGCCACTCCAGCCAGTAGACATAGACAACACGCTGCACGGAAGGGGCGGTTCCTCGCCGGCACAGTAGTGCTGCCAGAGAGAAACAAGCGCCCAACTTGAGCGCCACTATCGCACGTATGAACCCCCCCCTCAAATCGGATCAAAAACCGTCTCGTACTTGCCATTCGTTGCTCACTTTGCACTTTTTTAGAACGCCTCGCATCTTCTGTGACTCTTTCGCGCCCATCTGTTGCTTTCTCCGATTCCCTGCTCAATTGCTTGGGGGGGGGGGGGGGGGGGGGGGGGGGGGGGGGGGGGGGGGGGGGGGGGGGGGGGGGGGGGGGGGGGGGGGGG
>JAUKWC010084379.1:0-29296 GCA_032356245.1 Endocladia muricata
CTGTTTAAGCATGTGCTAATTACAGCAACCCAGCCTCCGCCAATTGTTTCGCCATTTCTTGATCGATCGTGTCACCCGCCTCATCATCGGGGTCGAATGGATACATATCCTCTGGCGCCTTTTCTGATTCCAAATATCGCCACCCTTGCATTGCACGAAATGGTACGGGTTTCACCAACATGATCTCTGAATCCTTGGTGATAAGGCAATATTTTTTATTGTTATCATCAAACAATGTTTCGATATCGACAATTGTTTGGCGCATCACGATGGCGCCTTTTACAATCCAATAAACACTTCCGCCATTTAAAATTTCATTGGCGCGTTTGGGTGTGTTGCGGGAGTGTAGCTGCAGTGGGGTTGTGTGGGTTTTGTGTGCAGGCGCTCGGCACGTGTAAACGTTTCACACGGGTGAATGCGAGAGTCGTGGCACGTGGGTGCGGCGCACTGTTGTGGGGTTGGGGGGGGGGAGTCGAGAGACGTCGGTTTTTGGGCCACAAGTCGAATGGAGACATGCCGGCTTGTGCTGCTGCCGCTGTGAATACGTGTCGTGTGATCGGGATCCCGCGGGAGTCGAGCAGCTTGCACGTGGCCACTCCACGTTGGCATTGCGGTTCCCACCTATATTCAGATGGGAGGGTGTGCGGGATTTACGGATAGAGTGCCAAGGGTACGAGTATGACGAAACCTTACCATCAACTCGGCGGATACTGTACTGCACAACATTGCACAGTACAGCAAAGGACATCGTAGTACAGCTGGCACCGCGAATGAGGCGGTTAGGAGAAATGGTTATTGTTTGAACTTGAAGCTACCTGATTTCCTAGGTTTTTGAATCATTTGAAAGCTCTTGATCTTTTATCGCACTCATCCCAATAATTTTCTTGAACTTCAGCCCTACTCAGTGTCTTGCCGATGATAACCTGCCACAGACTTCATCTCACTCTTGAAAATTAAAAAGTACGGGAACATTGCATATACATCTGCAATTTTTGTTTTATCATAGCCCGGATGTTACGATGACGTAGACTTGCGAATACAGTACGACTGACATCACGCGGGGATAATTCTGCGGACAAAATTGCAGAATCCTGAAACACGTGTAACACGGCAAAGACTGTGCACTTCGATTCTGACGATATTTTGCAGAAAAGTGAGCTGTCACAAAATACTCGACTATAATTCCTCCGGATAGGTCCAGCCTATTTCGCTGCAAAACCAGGTACAGTCACCATCCCTCAAACAAACCACTTCCATCTCTGTCCTTCGGAAGGCGATATATCTACTGTCTATCGCAAATTGACTTTTGCCGCATTGGGGATGAGCTATGGCCTCTTGTGCTTTAAAAGTCATGAGTGCAACATATACATCCATCTTTCGGTTTCGGCTCAGATTTTCCCGCTGCAATACCTTTACATCCCACCTTGCGCTCGTTTTTTGGTCAAGCAGAAAACCTTCAGTGACCACTTTTGAGGATGGCAAGTTAGTCCAGTGGTCTTCGGACCACTGTGGGAGGTTTCAGTCGGGAGTGGAAATCGTATCTAGCGCCTCTGCGCTTCAGATTCTTCTTCAAAGAACTCTAGAGCTTACGAAACAGTTGTGTATTAGGACTCATGGGAAGAGCCTACTCGAAGAGCGCACAGAATGAGGCGAGACGTTCTGAAAGGACGTACCACATTCTCACGACGAGATCGTGACAGCCATATAACACGGATAGAGCCGATGAGGATTAACAGCTCTTTCCTTTCTGCTAGAAACTAGTAAGTAAAAGCAAATATGTAAAGGGAGGGGCTCCGACAGCACTGGGTTGAAAAGCTATCTGTGGAAGTAGCCGAAAGGCTCTGATACTGCTCTGTATCTCCCTTCCACTCAAAACTGTGTATTTTGTGGACGTCTTATCGAAAGTTGTTCCATATAGTATTTTATTCTTAAGCATAAACATCTTTGCACGTATGATCGGTGAACCTGGAAAACGTGATCGTTGATACTCTGGGACTCTCACGAAACAAACAGACAGCTTCGTGCCACATGTTCGACGACATTCCATCTGAGAACTCACAACTGTGATATGTGTCAATCAGGTGGACTCTAGACCTACTACCAGAGTCCACATTGTCGTTCGAGTAGTCAGCAGCAAGTTTATCTCAAGCACAGCGAGCATCCCTGTGCGAGCTCGAAGTGTATCCGTTTCGCTCGTTCATACGTCTCGCTCTGGCTTCACTGTGAGGTCTCCCGTCCTCTATGAAGAAAGTCAGACTCTTTTTGCGGCCCTGTGTTTCCCCTGTGCATCGAGTTTGAAACCCTCTCGCTCTCTCCCTCCGCGCATGCCGTCCCTTACCATAGTCAGGCCACCCTTTGTAGCCCTCCTACAAGTGGCCTTGCTTGCACAGCCCGAAGTGCTCGAAGCGACACCTATCGACTGTGAAAACAAAGTTCTAACGTAGGAGCCAGAGATTTCTGGTCTCAATATGCAGGTACACGATTACTAAGAAAAGGTATGAAAAGCCAATCGAGAGCGTCTCGAAGAGCAAGTGCTGCAGAATGCAGCTCTTTCTGTTTCTATGCACCCATAGGCCGAGTTCAAGGATTCCAACCGGGAGAACAAGATTCAAAGTATGTCCCGTGGGATTTGTGGAGGCGCCAAGCAGGCCGAACCGTGCGCCGCAACCGGGCGCAGTCAAAGTTGCAAGCGCGTAATATGAGAGGCCAAAGTGAATCAGTGTTGCCGAGACTACTCAAAGTAGATTCTGCGATGGTGCCCCAGAAATACTATTAAGCTGGACAAGATAAGTTCTAATCAATTCTGGAACTACCCAATGGGCAGTGAGCTGTACGGGACGTGGGGCGTGTCCACCGATGGCATGGGCAGTGCCGTGCCTACTCCACTAATCGTTCTTCTGAATCGAAAGGAGTACTGCAGGCGTTTCCACGACGATGAGGCAAAAGCTTTGGTTCGGTCGACGCATGCTGACGTTGGCATCACGAACCGATCATCCTTAATTTTGGACGCAGAATCCAGCAGCAAGTGCGAGGAGGCAGTTCGAACATAGTTTCCTCCACCCGCAAGGGTGAACCATACCATCTCTGCCGTTACGGGCGCGCGGAACGGAAACGCTAGAGACAAGCTGTTCCAGTGCCTCAACTTCTTTTTCTCTGTTTTGTCGAGAACCATGTTTACCTCGCACAGCGACTCCGTGGAGCGCTCCTCTCAGACACATCAGACGCAAGTGACGCTGATGAGCTCAGAGGGGGGCAAAGGGAGTCCAGAATTTGCATGATGGCTACTTACCAAGGTTAGGGATCTGGCATACGGTGGTTACTCTATGAGACATGGCGCGTAGGACCTTCAGAAGGGCGCTTTTCTGTACGGAAACTGTTTGGGGACGCATGTATTTGACAAGACCCGGGCGTACTGGGCTGTGTTGAACAAGACATCCGCGTACGGGTCCAGGACGCAACCCGCACGGCTGGACGCCTGGCTGGCGACTGTCTTACTGTATTTGCAGGTTGACGGAGACCGCTCGGGATAGCCCGAACGAGCTAACGGTGTAACATTTTCCGAGTACCCGCTGTTCGAAACAGTGCATATACAACGCACCATCTCGTGCGTTCTATGTGGCCTTGCTCGGTAAGCGGTGTGTCTGTATGATGTTACAGCTGTGGAGTCATAGTCTGAGTCAAAGAATGAGGGGAAGGAACTACGTAGTGAGAAGGGTGACGGCGGTTTTATAGTTAAGGCCGTTCGAGAAGCCATAAACGTGGTGGAAGATGGTGCAGAGTACAAGTTCTATGTTGCGGCAAAAACGATACGGTTCCTGGTAGATGCGTATAGAATGCTTCGAAGTGCTGTCGATTACTCCGTTGTGCGCTGAGAATCAAGCAAGTAATTACATAAACTCTGTAATAGCGCGTCTGGTCTGGCACGGATGCGAATCTCGGCTCTGGATCACACCCCGCGCGATTTCGATGGAACAGAGTATAGGGCACTATCTGCGCATATAGGGGAGGGAAGGTAGTGGATGATACTTGTATGTGGGTAGCTCGACACAAAGAATGTAGTTTGCTCGCCTTTAATCCTAGTGCGGAAACAACGACGTGTCCCCGGGCGGAAGGATTCTGGTCGTGGACTCCCTCCAGCAGGATCCCTCGACGCTCTGCTCACGTAAGAGGGATGGTTTAGCCAGTACGGGTCAAAGCTGAAAGGGAAGATGTGAAACTGTACCTTCACGACCTGAGCTGTCCCAATCTTACCAAAGGCCTTTCACTGACAAAACCGGAAAGAAGCTGGAACCTAACGCCGTCGTCTCTGCGTCTCTGAAAGTGGGACCACAACCGCTTTGCGAGTTACTCTTCCATCTGTATTCCACCACAACCAGACGTACTGAAGCATGTCATCATCATGGTCGATTAGTGCAATATAGTCCATGGACTGAATGAAGGCATATCTCGTGGGACGTAGCCATCTTCGGCCTTGCGTACGGAAGAGAGAAAAAATCTATGATAATCATTGACTGTCATTGTGTTTTCCGTCCCCAGGGGCCGACAGCACATGGTAGCATTGCTGCCACCTTGTCTGCCTGAAGGAGCTTTTGGCACGAACGCATTGACTAATATGTTCGGCATGGAACCAAGTTGAATGATCATGAGGTCGGGATCGCATTAATTGAGACAAGGACAAAAGCTGCCAAGATCGGGAACGTTTTTCACAATATTAATTTGGAGAAAGTGATCTGTGCGGACCCAATATCGCTGGAGACGCCCAGCGCAGAGAAGGTTCAGCGGTACAATGGTACTCTTCTCCTGCAGCTAGACGACAGCGTCAATGGTGGTGCAGGAAGTTTCTCCGTGTAATGAGTATAGCATACCGCAGGTAGGCGGCTTCACTCGTCTCGGAATAGCCGCGTAGCCAAAGCTCTGAAGCAAGCGAGTGAGTGGGGGTAAATGTTGGAGCCTTCACGGGCAAGACGCGCTGCGTGCTTATCGTCCAAACCCCTACGCTGTGTGATGGACCCACGTGACCGCGAAATATAGAGGGCCGTAATTCGAAACGTAGCGATGTTTTCGATGTGTAGGACTTGACCTCCAGTTTTGCACATAGCTCCTGCTCCTTACTTGGAGTTACGACCGTAATGTTGCTGAAAGAGAGCATGAGCGTGTGGAAAACCACCAGCTTGTGGATAGTGTCGGCCTCCAGACTGGCGAATGTCGGCGAGACACTGGGCGAGAAGGGAAGCCTTGAGGGTCTTGAGCGTGGTGGGATGGTGATCGCAAGAGATACAGAGCATAGAGGCTTTGAGTGATTGACGACCCCCATAGAATTCAGGATCTCGGAGTAGCTCCATTGCTCCTTTAGTCCCCATCTCGAGCGGATTACCTGCGTTTCTGAGTACTGAGCGCAAATTGACATGGCAGGTATGGCATCAGCTTCGTCACAGCAACAGTCTATGATTCTTGGCAAAATGGGACAGGGAATATCGAGAGACGTGCAATGTCTGGTCCCCACCATGCCTCGGTACCGTGTTTTTGTGTAGAGTGCGTTCGAGCAATATCCTTTCTTGGATGCGGCGAGGTCCACATTTAGGCTAGGAACGTAGAAGTACCTTGAGATGCCCGCAAGAACTGTGTAGACTCCGCGAAGGAGAAAGGTGCGGGTGTTTCTGACCTGCAGCCACCTCTTCCCACCGGAAGGGCGGCGTCGTGCGTATGATGGGTCAGTCAGGCCTGAAAAGTACGCAGGTCTTGTCTTGCTTCGAGACACAGAGGTAGAAGTTCTCCAACGGTCTGAACCCGAAAACGGAGCTCATGCCGCGGCGAGATTTGTATGGAACGAGGGGGCTTGTTCCACAAAGAATAGTAACCGCCGTGGGGTTCAAGTAGTGCGAGGTTGCTGTCCTTGTGCGACAGCGACTCGAACCTGAACTGGTCCGTCTATTGATGTCCAGGCATCAAAGTTGTTCTCGAGGTGGTCCACTTCTCTGCCGATACGGACAGTGAACTGTGAGGTGAGCGACGGAAAAGAAGCCGAACAAATAAAGAGATTCTAGGGGACGTCGTGACGGTTACTATTTTGCTTTGTCATCGTGCTTTGGGGAGTGCAGATGATATCCTTCGCCTTTGGTATGCCGCAGTAGTAAGTGCGAAGGGCTAGGTGGCATCATCACAGTCGATCCGAAACATGCGGGCATATATGTCTTATGCTGGCTTGGCCATAACGATATTGCAGAGAAGAAGGCAGAGAGGAGCATACTGCAGAGGTATCAGTATCTAGTACGCGAGAAGTTGACAAAGGTGGAGTGACGTTAAAGTCTCTGTTGTCAACGCTGGGGAAGAGCAAAGGAGGAGGTGGGCCAAGGACGGTGTGCCGAGACGCTGTGCGGCGCCTCCAGAAGGTGGCAGTGGGGTTGAAGATATTTTGGTGCCAGGGGATGGCACTGAGGGCGCTGATTGCGAGTTTAACGGCGTACTCATAGATATACATCTATCGGAAATATACAAACCGATAGGTTTCCAACGTCCCAGTGTCCCAAATGTCACTATCGAGCTCGGTATCCACTACTTCTTCGTTAGCGTCCTGACAGAATAGACGGCTGAGATCAGTTTGATGGGGATGAGCGAACGGGAGTGCTTTGCTTTGAGAGGGATCACCGTAGGGGTGGTAGTAGGAGAACCCTAAGCTATCTTTCACTATTCGTTTTCCGAGCATCTAGCCACAGTCCTGGAGGTACGCAATTTCGAAGGTTGCGGAGCTTTGGCACAACACGCGAGTTGTGGATAATCTGTATTGGTGAGGCTGCATGTAGACAGCAGGAAAAGTAGGGGCGCGATACCCACTTGAAGAGCGAAGGGCGTCTCCAATGCGCGCAATAGCGATGTCTGGGTCCTGTAGGACGCAAGTCATCTTGTGGACCGTGCGAAACCCACCAGTCCTCTCTACTTCTGCGAGAGGAACTGCGAAAGATCTTATCGGCAAAATGGTCATACTCAAGGACGCATTGGCATCCGCGAAGGCGGAAACAGGATCATGTAAGGCAGAGGAGCCGGTGTCTGATCTGAAGGGACGCCGTCCTAGTTCGAGAGAGGACGCTTTGAGGCTGGTGAGCGCTGCGATAAAGAAAGGATAATCTCAGCCTCTCGCCACGCTCGGACACGACACTACTGTTCATGTTTTGAAAAGGGGTACGTGCTGGGTGACGAATAGAAGCATTACCGAGACTTACAGCATATATTTAATAAATGTAAAGCGGGCTGCAGCGGGAAGGGCCGGCGAAAGTACTGGAAGAATAGAGAGCTACGACGATTCCCGCGGGCGGGGCTGTCGCCCAGCATTTCGGAAGTGCAAGAAGATGAGTCGACTCGTGCGCAATCCCGCATACATGAAATCAAATATAAACCTACAGAACGCATCAGCGCTGAAGATGGAAGGCGGGTCCTTTTCTCGACATACATCTCCTCTATTGGCTGCACAGACCAAGAAGCATTATCTATTCGCTTTTGACTCTTGCAGCGACAGATGAGAATGTAGCTGTGGTAATATGAGAAGGCGCGCCATCGAAAGAGTTTCAAAGTTTCATGCGGCCCAAGATAGTGTGCAGGGACGGTGGAAGAAATGTGGAAGACAGCAACACGCCGTCGGCCTTCTCTAAATCGTAGCGACGCCGGACACCTCTTCCCCAGGTTCAGACAGATATCCGGACGGTAAGGGAGCTTATCAAGCGGCGGATTTAATTTCTTTCTAAGGCGGCGGCCGGGGTGGGTCACCAGCGTCATATACGCTCAATATTGGCACATGACTGAAGTGGCCGGCCTGGGTACGCACTCTGTCTAGAGGTGTGCGATTAGTGCATCCGAAAGAAGGCTCGGCGGGACACTTAGAAAGGTTGAAGAGTGGCAAAAGGTAGGAGGCGTGGTGCAGAACGGGACGTATGGATCATCGGCATCGAAAAGGATGAGGGACCGGTGGTGATGGTTGGGTGTGGCGGTGCGGAGTGAAACGCAGATTGGGCCGATTTGAGAGCACCCTTGGCAAATTGCAAGGCGTGGGGGTAGGTAGTCCGGTACGATGTAGGGAGTGTCGGTAGCTCGGCGTGGTGACGGTGCGCGACTGGGGCTTATGATGGGGTGTGGTGGTTCACACTCGAATGGAGGCCAGGCGGGACGCGTGGTTTAGTTGCCCGGTCCTAGCACATTGGGAGGGCGATGAGGTGTCAAAGGTGTAGGTCGCTAGAACAGGAAGTGTAGTCAGCAGACTGGGGATAGTGGTGCGGCATGAAAGTGGGAACGTAGGCGTCCCAAAACTGTTTATAAACTGCGCACATGTTCCTATACAGAAGCGAATCGAAAGAAGGTCAGCAAACCACTGCAAAGGGTGTACATTCCGACTAGATTGACTAGGATCTTTGTGCAGCAGTACATTGTTCGCGACTACAGAGAGTGCATTATTTTGTAAGAAGATTAGGGGGAGATTTTCACAGGTCGAAGTACTCCACACAGTACAGCTTCACCCCGGACTTTCACCGGCCGTAATATCTTAGGTAGTCGTGATTCATAGGTCTTTAGAGAACTTCGCCACGGTGACTCGTATTACTAGGCCTGAATGCCGTCCTCATGAGATGGGGAGTCTAGTCACAACGGACCCGGACGTACACCAGGGGAAATACCGAGTCCAGTACTACTGAGAGCTGACGCCCTCTTCGTGGAAGGTCCAACCTAGTGGTATTAGACCTGGATGTCGATATGGTGAAAGTGTGGGTGTCGTATTCCTAGACTTGCAACCACAAAATGCCTAGTACAGAACCGGTATTAGTAACCCTTGTACTACCCACAATGGGGATTTGCATCCAGTTCTGGAAACACAGAAGTAAGCCAAGGCTCGTCTGGCACGGTTGTTGAGGTGAGTGCTACCTTCTGGACTTGTGCAAAAGGTACGATAGTAGTGACGTCTGTGATTTGTGAAATGGACGTGGACGACCACGGGACTTAGTCGCATACAGAACCTTCCAAACTTTCTATTTTCGGAATGGAATGGATTGCTGAATTCCGGGGCATTCCGAAACGAGGCGCTAATTTCAAGCGTCGATTTTTCCCTTGAAAGCTGACTTCAGAAAACAAAAACTTTTGAACAGCTGCGTCGATTGAATGTCAGCATGGATTATAGTACTTTGTTTTCGAGCTAAACATCGAGCTCGTAATGAGAACTGTGCAGTACGCTACATTTTCTAATCTCCCATTACGTACCTAAATGGCGCGCGATGACTCATAGCCTGCCTGACGCGGGTGGGTTTATCTTCGACACTCCGTATCGTTTAACGCCTCACAACTAATTGCACCCCATTCTACTAAGGACAACGACGTGCTGTGTGCGTCGCCTTCGACTCTCTAAACCCGTGAATCGTGCTCTTTGATGCTCAGCTACACCTGCTCATCCCGAATCTTGCCGAAGTTAGACGGCGGGACACGAAGTGTACAACTGTGAGCTGGTTTACCGAACAGTACTGAAACTGTAGAATATCGAAGAGTTGTACTGTCTCGTAGCTCGGCTAGGAAGTGGCATTTTGCATGGGTGCTGGTAGATGGCGTGAGTTTAGTGTGTGCCGGAAGTGAGACGCTTAACGATGTCGTGGCACTTTCTAGTAGTGTTCGCGTTCTTCCCGGTACGTCTGAAAAGTGGCACGTACTTCTTCCATACTACTGCGATTGATCAATAGCGCACACATGAAACCATGCACCCGGGGGAAGGCTACTTGTGATGAATGTCTGCAGTTATTAGCTCAATGTTGACGCCTACAGTCCAATCGGCCTCGTTCGACGGAGAAAAACTTTTTCCGCATGGCCCACGGCCACCTATCCTTATATAGACGACGGTACAGTGGACACCAACTGTTCATTCTACTTTTGCTCGGGCCGTGCAACAACTGACCTACGCAGGGCAGTAAGTGAACACCTCTTGTCCTCAAAAGGTAGTACGCGTATCGCGCAAAGCGTGGAACGAAAAAAAAGCGCGAGTCGACGTTAAAGAGATGCTGTACACGTCTTCGTGATGGGCTTGAAAACTGAGAGTTCGTAAAGATCAGGATGGTTGTCCAAATGACAAAGGCTGGGATATGGTCTCTACAATATGCGTGAGCAGATGGACGCTATTGCAGTTGTTTGGTTTCGCACCTTCGTTTTGCGATGTGTGTTCATGTTGGCAGAGCCGAGCTGTTGTTTTGAGGAACATTGTGCTAGTGTAAATACCGAGTACTTCTCACACCCATTTTTCTTTGCACCAGAGACACGAGAGTCGCTCACTTTTATCGGCGCCCATTCCGCGTCTGAGCTCAAATCATTCCCAACCTGTATGGTGTGGCCTGCGAGTTCGAACTGGATGTCGCAATTGCACGTAGTGATTCAAACTATGTTACGCCATACAATGCAAAGAGCTGTTCGTCTCGTCATCTAAACGGTTTCCGTCCCCGTGCACATAAAACTTACACTTGTGAGGTCGTCATAGTAGATACAAACGTCTCCGAACACGATTTTGTCTGCTGTACTACTCCCGCCCTCGTCCGAGTCTGCAACCCCAACCACGTTCTTGTTGTCCATGCTGTTGGACTCCTCAGCCGTTCTAGTTTTCCTCTCGCCAGGAGGCGCCAACTCACTTGACGGAAACTGTGACAGCCCTTTTAGTGCGCAGAATACCTGGTCCGTCGCAAAATCTTCCCTTCCCGCATGAAGTTCATGTGGTACCTTACGGTCACCGCACTCGTCATGCAGCCCTGATATCCAGGCACAGCGCGCGTGAGATGCTCGCGCCCGTAAGAAACTGAGTTGGGCGACACAAGGGTCCTCTTCATCTTGACCGACGCCGTCGCTACCACCCGCCTGCTTTCCTCCCCGTATGCACCTACTTGTGAATAGTGACACTATCATAAAGACAAGCATACCACCCGGCTAACGAATGCGGAGAAATGGGACGTATCCACTTCCAACTCGTCGTTGTACTTTATTATCAGCAATTACTGTGGGCAGTCCTTCCCAGTCAGCAAACACAGACCCCCAGCTATAGGTGTGCTCACTCTCCTGCCACGTTTCCTCTTCTGACCAATGTACGCGGTAGGCTGATCCGCCCATGCAACCAGCTACGTCCGCCTTTGATAAGCTCGTATCAGATCCCCTTGAATTCGGCAGCGGCCTTAACGAGATTCCGTGCACTGGAGTAGCTGAGGATTCCTAGCTCCTCATTTTCTGCACTGTACTCGTCATCCCCATCATTCGCAATTGAGCTCAACCACGTCCCCCTCGGCCCAAAGCCCAGGGCAGCTTCTTCGCCAAAAACGTTTACAACAATTGCGAACAGCCTTGCCACCGGGGAAAGGTTCCACTCGAGTGTAACCATTAGGGACTCGAGCCTTCCACGCCGAATGCCACTGTACTCAGTAAAGTTCTTAAGGGAGCTATAAACGAGGCTCCTCCTGTCGCTCTCTACGGTCGGCGTACCCACTTCCACAGTCGCCATCTTGGTCTGGGAGAGTCCTTCAGACGCACATTCCGGACTATTTGGGATTTCAGATGTGTGGACACAGGTCTTCACGGTGAAGCCCACAAAAGTGCATGTCGGTACACATGAAGAACGCAACACGACAGATACCAACGAATGCGACGATTGTGAGGTTTAAGTACGCTCGGTGCCGAATCAGTGACTGTATTGTTAGGGGCGGAAGCATGGGTTGCAGGTCGTCTGCTACCACGATCCGCACGATGTCTTTCTCGTGATCTGGCGGGCCACTGTCCACGATTATACCTTGAGTTTGGTGGCGGCGATTGGTCATCGGCGTATTGTCAGTAGCGTTTACCGGTAGCAGACTCGTAACCTTGTCGTCGATCATTTGCGAGGCGCCTTGTAAATGACCTGTGTTCTCATTGGCCGCATTCGTCTTCCAGGCCTTCTCCTTTTACTCCTTGTTTTTGGCCTTCTCCGCAACCTTTCGTTTTTGTCTGAAATATTCTGACAATTTTTTAGGATTCAGTTTTTCGGATGTCGGTTTGACTTCCTTTCATATCCGAAGGTATTCGAAAGCTATAACATGTGGAGAGTAAATGGAAAAGATACACTCAGAAAAAATCTCGACATCACCGTTCTGTTATCACCGGTAGGGATGTCCTCATTGGTAGCCCTTTGTTCCTACTTATACGCCGTCTTTCCGACTCCGTTGGACCTCCCTGCATATACAACCTCCATAGGTCGAGGCGTTGACCGTAACGACGGTACAGCCAACCTCACGTTCGAACGCGCTTCTGTGGCGGTCGGCGGCCCCTAGGACCATCTATGCAACGACCATATGATTGGATGCAGTCGTGCGCAAACCAGGAGAACCTCGGGCAGAGCTGCGTCTGGAAGGTCCAGCAGCTGGGCGCGTCATGCAAGCTGGAGCGGTGTTCTTTCTGGTCCCCGGAGCAAAGTGCTGAGTTAATTGGTTTCCGAAGCGTGCAGCCTGAGCTTTGTCGGGCTTATCCAGATCTTCTTGAGATTGCCGATCTGTTTTCGAGAAGAGCTACCTCTTATCGATGTAGAGCGTTTCGACGTTATTTCTAATGAGCTCAAGTTGCAAACTTTTAGCCTCCACGGAGTAAAATCCCATCAGGTGGTTGGGCTTGCCATACCTATCCAGTGAGTCTAGCAAATTATGAAGAGGCATGTACGCGCACTCGTCAAAAACCTGATAGCCACGTGTCTCGTCGTGGCCCGGGTCATTGATAAATCGCGTCACGACATTCAAAAGCATAGAAACGACTGTGGAGCTCTCGGACAGGTTATTCGCGCCACTAAGGTTTGTGAAAGAGATATTTTCAGAAGTCGGGATGTCGAAGGTCAGGTCGTTCAGCGCCTTCAAGAGGCATGAGCACCAAAGAAATGTCTTGACTGCAGCCACGTAGCGGAGGCTGGGAGACGGGTCCGTTGCCGGCAGCGGTGCGCCCATCGTCAATACGTTTGGAGCTTTCTTCTGACTCAAACGTCGCCGGTCCGCGTCATTCGCAATCGGGAGAGCTTCAAAGGAGGGGGTGACACTCATGAGGTAGTTGAATAAAAGCTTACGGACACCGAACTCCGAAAAGCAGTAGTTCATACTCCCGGATACAGCGAATGTCAGTATTCACGACTAGCAGCTCATGCGTTGGTAAATTATACACCTCGTGTCGCGAGCTGCGTACTGCAATACAGATCCACCTCTCCTTTTCTGTACGTAGGTAACACACAGTGACTCATAGCGTTCCTTACGCCGATACGTCTGTCTTTGACCCTCTACACTGTTTATCGCACTCAGAATCGATGCGAGCCACTGCGCGGAAGACTATGGTAAGTGCTGTCCGCCGTCTACTGCTTTAAGAGGCTCAGAAACACGCTTGGTGACGTCCAGCTGCATTGCCGTACTTGGAACTGTGCTGACAATATATGCATAGAGAAGAAGCAGGAAAGGATGCACGGCGGTTTCCGACGAAGTTACTATCGTAGTGCAACGCGACCCAGGAATATCTTGTAGCCCGCTTAATTAGTGGCAGATTGCACAAGTAATGGTCCTTGGCGTCAGTTGAGTGTGTGACGGAACGAAGAAATCCTACTGTATCTCGAGCCTGCAACTCAGTCTTTCCACTCGTTGCATTCCGATTGAGTAGTGAAGCCTGCTCAGTGCATCAGCTTGTCACTGATCTACGTTACGCGCACGAATTTGTACAACTGGCATCGCGTGGTTTATGAAGAAGTGTTGCCGGTTACAGCCGAGGCTTCAGGCCTGCAGGACAGTCTGCATCGCTTAATACGTAGCAAAGTTCTGCTCACATTGTATGGCCACCAGTCCTAAGAAGGACGGGAAGATAACAGAGGCCAGTACTTACTCTATCGTTGCTGTGGCACTGCCCTGAGTGGCCTCCACAAAACTGGGGGCCTATAGTTCTTCTGCTGAAAGAGTCGCACAAATCCTACGCCAAGCGTAGTAACGAGTTGAGGCGAGAGCTGAAGTCAAAGGGAGATTGCACATGTGTATTGCATGAGATTCGAAACGAAGTACATGTCCAGATCGGTGGGATGCCGGTACTGGCAGGCGTCTGGATGTGCTTGTGAGAAACTACTTAGGCAGATTTGTGTTGATAAGCAGTTGCATTTTCCCACACTTCTTCTGGTTATATGTTTTGACATGACCCATCCCCAGCCCCTGTCACAGGCTCCGCCCTACGAGTTTGCATTTGCATCATTTCTCAAACCTCGTTTTGATAGCCTAGCGCGCCAGACATCGCCCACCTCTCTAGACAACCGTTTTTGGTAGTGAGCTCAATTTTCTCCCAGCCGGTATCGCGTGGTCTGCTTGTCAGAATTGGTTTTCGCAGTCGTTTGTAGTGCTTGGGATCGCTGGACTGTCAGCTATTCACTATTTTCCTCATGTAGCTACATAATTGTCTTTACTACTCGTCGTAACGGCAATCAGTGTATGAGAGTCGTTGCAGTCGCCACCAATTTCGCCAGAACTGATTCCACCTAGTCCGTTAGTTCCTTCCGCATGTAATTCCGTAAACCCAGCCTTATCCGATTCGTCCGCACTACCTGAACCATCATCTCGCTTATCAATCCAACCCCTAGCAGAGGCCTCTCACTGGCCACAGCGGTAGCCTTCTGAATGCGTGGAACCCGTGGTGCCACACACCCCTTTTCTTGGTCAAGAAGGAAACATGCTACTGTAACGGTAACTCATCCGTGACGCCGCCCTCACATCCTGTGTTGGCGTTTATGAGCTGCTCTTCCTTTCAAGAAGAACAGTCCGAGGGCATAATAATCATTTCTTTCATGAACGACCACGCCGCCCCCATATCTTCTACTTTCTTCCCAGATGCTAACAACTGTGAATAATCGTCTGACGACGGAGGAACGCCCATCATCTCGCCAGCCAGCCCTTGCAGGATCGAAAAGAAGCTTAACCTTTCCCCTGTAACTGTCTTACAGAGGTTGTGGCGTAAAACACGTCGCAGGCAGTCCTCACCAGCCCGCCAACACTTACCAATAGCCTTAGGCACAAGGTGCTTCCTGCTTGATATCGTTTACGACCTAATTCTCAGAAACAAACCTATCCACCGATACGTTTGTCCACACCTACTCTTGTGAGGATAAGAACCTATCCCATTTCGATTTCCAAGCTTCCATAAACACGCTCTGTTTGTGTAGTAACGTCCGAGTCCCTGTTTCCTGTTTCCTACGTTGCCCTCGTCCTCCCCTCTGTCCACAATCGGGTTCTGACAGGGCTCATAAATCCCCTATCGCAGGCTATTCGACCCTGTCAATGTTTTAATGGTCGACGAATACGCCTTTCCAATCAGGGAAAGCTTCCGCTTCGGGGCCTGCTTCAGGTGCTCGGCGCTTCCCTGCATAATGCCGCTGCGGTTAAGCAAAAAGTCAAGACAAGCTCACACGAGGTGTTGGAGCTAGCTTCGTCGCTTCTGGAAGAAGGGATAGTCAGGATCACATTTCACGACCTCGTGCACTAGATTCCTTCGGAATTGCATCGCAGCCCGGTCGCGCTTCCAGATGTTCGGACTCAGATCTCTACGTCTGTGTTTTCGGAAATAGATGCGGACGTACACCGGGTACAGTAGAGTAGGAAACCTTCCGCCCGCACTGCACATTTGGGAATGCCATGGAATGCCGACTTCCGTGAGAATCCAAAACGTGGCGTTCGTGTGGTACGGCGGTTTTCGCATGGACGCCGACTTCCAAAAAATAACAATTTCGAACTGCCGCGTCCAGTGAGGACCCGGATCCACTACTCGCAGTTTAGTTCCTAGTAAAACATCGAGCTCGTATTGCGAACCGTGCAGTACACTGCGGTTCCGCATCTCACCTTACGTAATCCAAATGTTATATGATGACTCATAGCCTGCCTCATGTGGATAGGCTTACCTTGGACCCTTAATACTCTTACTTGCCTTCAAACGGATTTCGTGTCACTGCACTGAAGACCGCTACCGGCAATATGCGCTATCCATTCATCTGGGAACCTGAGCATTATGCTCGGAGACGTTCGGGTGCACTGGCTCACCCAGAATCTTGCCGACGTTATTTAGCACGAGATGATGTGTAAATCTCTGCGCTGATTTCTGCGACAGTACTGTAAACAGAGTGTAACACAGAAAAGGGCTAACGCGTAGTTCACGTAAGGCGTAGCACATTACATCAGTGCTGCTGGACGGCGTCAGTTAAGCGCGTTCCGAACATCAGACGTTTAACTGTATCGTGGGGCTCAAACGTAGTGGTTTTCTCCTTCGCACTGTGTTTGTCTAATGAAGCCTGCCTTTGTGCATCGACGTGTCACTGGTTACTAATGCGCGCACGAATTCATACATCTGGCACAGCGTGATTTGGGCCGAAATGTTGCTAAGTGAAGTGCAACGCTGAGGCCTACAGACGAGTCGGCATCCTTTCATAACAAACAACTTTCTTCCTACGCGGTATGGCCTCCTAACCATAGAAGTACGTCGGAAGTACAGACGCCGACACTTCACCCCAGCCTTGCACTAGCCATGCTACAGCTGACCCGTGCAGAACGAGAGGGAAACACTTCTGGTGCTGAACAGGTCTTACATGTATCATAGCAAGCGTTGATAGAACCCGAACCTAGAGTCGACGTCAGAGAGAGGATGTACACATGTATTTCACGGAGTTGAAAAATACGTAATGTTTAAGATCGGTGCGGTGTCACTAGTGACAGGGGCTGAGATCTACCCATGTGAAGATACATTGGCAGATGGATGGCCTTTTTCAGATTGAAGTTCGCACATCTATCTGCTCATGCGTTTTCCCACATATAGATCTCAGCCCCTGTCACGAGCGACACCCCCCTAGTCTGAATTTTCATTATTTCTCAAACCTCTTTCTCCTGCTGTAGCGGTCCCAAAATCGGCCTCTTTTCTGGGCGACATTGGTTGTGGCTAAGCCCTAGTCATGCTCAGCCACTAAATTTTGGCCTCCTCGCCCGGAAGTGGGTCTCATACAGCAATGTAGTGTTTATGTTTATTTTAATTCACAACATTCAGCCACTTCTTCATGTAGCTACCTAATCTTCCTCACTACTTGTGGGAAGAACAATCAACTCCTCGCGGTCATCGCAGCTCGAGCCATCCTCTCTACGGCTGATCTCCTCTGCCTTACTACTTCCGCCCGCTTGCGAGTCGAAGAACCCAACCATGTCCGCGTCGTCCCCACTGTCCGACTCCTCACCTCTTTCATTACCCCAACGACTAACACGGGCCATCTCACTGGCCGGGAAGTGCGATAGCCCTCTCAGTGCGTAGAAGACCTGGTCTGGTACACCTTTCCATTCCGGCATGGAGCACACATGGTACTGTACCGTCAGCTCATCCGCAATGTGGTCCCCATACCCAGCCCTGGCTTGCGCGAGATGCCCATCCCCGAACAACACAGAGTTGGGCGGCGCAGTGATCTTCTTCATCTTGAACAACGCCGTCGGCGCCACCTTCTCGCTGTACTCCCCGTATGCAAACAGGTGTGAGTAGTCATAAACCCAAAACGGGAAGCCCATTGCCCCGCTCACGACTATAAAAGAGCCCAGCGTCTCCGCTTTCAATGACTCGTCAAAGTCATTGTGCGGAGCTTGCCGTGGGCAGTCCTGCACAGTAACCAAAAACCAACCCCCCGACTTGGGTATAGACAGCTTCCTCTCAGATATCTTCATCAGACCGACGTCGGCAGCGAGCTGACTGACCCAGGCTTCCAATTGGGCACGCCTTCGCGAAGCCCACACCCAATCGCCCCTCGATTCGCAGGTTTCCATCACCAGGCCCGGTGTACCGGAGAAGAGGGCCACCCCCACCTCCCGGTTTGCAGCGCCCCACTCGTCTTCCCTCTCGTTCACAATCGGGTTCCACCAGGTCTCATTCAGCCGCTATCCAAGGGCTTTCTCCCCGTTGAATGTGCTCGCAACGAACGAACACAACTTTTCAACGGGGGAAAACTTCCACTTGGGCGTCAACATCAGGGGCTGGAGCCTTCCACGCGAAATGCGGCTGGAGTCAGCGAAATTCTCAAGGCACATGTAGCCGAGGTGCTGAAGCTCACTTTGTCGCCTCTCAAAATAGGCATATCCTCTGCTATAATCGTCACCCCCGTCTGCTACGTTCCTCCCGAGATGTGTCTGAGGCTGGTTGTGCTTCCAGACGTCTAGACCTACATAGATACCGTCAAGCTCGGTAAAGTACACGTAGCTCTCCATGAAGATCTGGATCCTGTGCATGTGTACGACGTACTTGACGGAGAGGTACAATTGCGCTCGGTACTGAATGTGTATATGGTTGGGAAGTAGCCGGAGCCCGGGGCGCAGGTCTTTCGCCGTCGACAGCCGCAACTCGTTTTCTTCGTGATCAGGCGAGCTGACGAGTGTCAGATTTTCCGTAGTGTCGGGTGATTCTTCAAACAACACGGTCTCGTCCGCAATGCCGACCCGCAGCTGGTTCGGAACCTTGTCGAAGAACATTTCCGGGGCACCTTCAGGTTGGCCCGTGACCTTCTGCGCAGCCTTGCTCTGCTCAAGGATCCCTCGTCTCGACTGCCCCTCTGCCCTTGTCACTTCACCAGATTTTCCTGGCTGGACAATCTCGACTAGTCGAGGGGTTGACGGCGAGGAGTGTGCCGCCGTTGTCTCCCCGGCGAACGCTTCTGTCGAGGGCATCACTCCTTGGACACTCGGCGCACGGACTGCATGTTCGAGTGCAGTAGCGTGGGAAGCAGGGGCACGCAGAGCCGAGCGGCGTGTAGAGGGCACAGCAGCTGTGGTCACCGTGCGAGCCGGGGCGGCGTGCTTGTTGAGCCCGGGAGGAAAGTGCTCAGTTACCTCATTCGCAAAGCGCGTAGCACGCGCCTTGTTGCGCGTCTTCAGATCGTCTGCATAGTCGTCATCTATCTTGGAGAAGAGGCCCATCTGGATCAGGTAGGGCTCTTTGACGGAAGTTCTGAAGAGTTTCGAATGGGAAACCTCAGTCCCCAGGAAGTCGACGCAACTAAGGCCTTTCCCCTTGCCATACTTTTCAAACAAGTCTAGGCAGACTTCGAAAAGCTGACGCGCGCAAGTGTTGAAAGCTTCAGATTCAAACTTTCTGTCGCGGTCCGCGTTGTTGATGAATCCTGACGCGGAAGTCATGAATAGAGCTACGACCTGAGCGCGCTCCGACCCATCATGCTGGTCATCAAGGTAAGTGATGTCGAGCTTCTTAGCGGGCGAGGTGTGGAAGGTCAGGTTGCGCCGCAGTCTCATGAGGCTGAGTCGTGGAGGAAATTCTTAGCTACGAGTACATAACGGCAGGAGGTAGAGAGACCGGTTGTTCGGAGCAGAATAGCCTTCGTCATTGCTTCCCGAGCTGCCTTCTGACTCAAAACCAGTAAGTCCATTTTGTTCTCCACGGCAAGAACCGGCATGAAGTGGAATACAATCATGAGGCAGGGGAAGAACGACTTGTCTATGTGGACCACTCCGGCGGAGGTGCTCTGCTGCGACGCGTCGGATATGTGTTTTGTATCCATCGTGTCCCGTCCATCTTTTCGGCGGGCCGGACGCACGCGGAAGCGCTCGCGAGCCCATGACGTGCCGTACTTTCCTACTCTCAGGCTAAGCACAGCTTTGCGGCTATGAGGGCCATCCACTATACCATACTTCACACTTCCCCGCAAAACCTGGCGGTCCATGACAGTCTCGTCAGCGACATCCGGTAGCGAGGTATTGTGGCACCGTCGTACTGTGACCGACACGATGCCAAGGTCGCACAAGCTGCGCTGGACCATGCTGGCCTGGAGGCCGTCGAGAGTAGCGTCCGTGCTCTCGCGAAAAAACGTGCTGCGGTTGAATGGTCTCCGGAAAATAAACGTAGACTTCTGTGAATTCGTAGTCATGCTTTAATAAAGTCCGACACGACATCGTCTGCTCCTTGACCTCCACAGCAACCACAGTGGAGTCCTCCCCATCTGATCTCTGTTGAGCTAGAGAGTTTTCAGACGAGGGGCAGGCCTGGCCTGAGGCGTCCGAGTGCTGGCGTTTGCGGGATGGAGACTCTGATGGAGAGGGCTGTACGCCCGCTCCGGCCCGAACCTTATCCCCTCTCGCTGCTGGCTGCGATTCCGGCTCCGACTGTACCCCCGGCTGCGGCTCGATGGCCGACGTGAGCGAATCGCGGGGGGAGGTCGTGAGGGGAAGTTTGTTGGTCACATCGGAAGTCCGCCACTTCCAAAAAAGGATCAACAATCGGAATGAAGCAGGAGGAATTTTGTAATGGGAAGGCGGAGAAGATGAGAGGGGAGCCGTTTGCGGAGGAGGATGGACGGGTGACCGTAGGGAATAGAAAACTGAGAGAAGAAAGTGGTAGCGCATGAGGGTGAGGGCCACGAGGGCCACGGGAGATTGAACCGGCACGTTCGGCAGCAATTATCATCGCGCCCAAAAAGGACCAATTATGACCACGCCGCAGTAGCTGCATTTCACGTTTGAAAAGTACGCAATTTATCAGATTCGCGGGGTGGCACTAGTGACAGGGGTTGAGATCTACACATGTGAGAATGCACGGTCAGATTGATATTGCTTTTCAGATTACATTTCGCACATCCATCTACTAGTGTTTTCACACGTGCAGATCTCAGCCCTTATCACTAATGACACCTCCCCGCACCATAAAAACTCTATTTATGTTCCCAAGTTTCTTCAAGGGAGCGCCACTGTCCGTAACTGCAGTGACGGAACGGAAAAGTGCGCGTGCGGGAGTATGTCGTTTTACTCGCCGCTGCCCTCCCTGTTCGGTATACAAATGGGGCACATCTGCTCCCACAGAACGACACCTGACACCCTCTCCATATCGATTTATCGACGCGGTCTCCTCTGCTTTCCTTGCGTCGTCCTCGTCCGTCCTCCATGTACTTCGATCCAAGCGGAATTCCTGGCTTTGCTTGCGACGCTCTGCTCCTCCCTCTTTGCATCCCCATCATTCCTGGGCTTCTTTCCCTCTTTCGTTCCTCACCGCACTGTAACCGTGGCGCCGACTGAACTCAACGTGCCCTGGACAGCTGGCGTGTGCTTGCCTGTCTTCATTGCCGTTCTCTCCTTGT
The DNA here is from genome assembly GCA_032356245.1 of Endocladia muricata. Lineage (NCBI taxonomy): Eukaryota > Rhodophyta > Florideophyceae > Gigartinales > Endocladiaceae > Endocladia > Endocladia muricata. Next base: position 21,122 of record JAUKWC010084379.1, read on the forward strand.
CCCAAGTGAAGGCGAAGTTTGACCTAACGAAGTTCTACGTGTCGACCTTACTGCACTTTGTCATCGCAGCAGTGTACAAGGCCTCAATGGCGATCAGGGAAATTGCCGGAGGGGAGGGAAAGCGGCGCAACCCTGGCACCAACTTCCCCATTCATATCGAGATCGACAACCCGTTCTCTCGCGAGCTGGAGAGCGACGAGACGAGGCAGATAGTGCGCGCAGCGCTGTCAAGCGTGTTGCTGACCGCAAAAGACGAAAAGATTAGGGAGATCGCAGATGTTGCCCTGAGGCGGAAGAACTATGGGGTGTCCCTTACTGGTTGGACTAAGTTCATTCCCTCTAAGGTCAGCAAGGTTCCGGAAGTAGTTCTGCCAGGAACCTTCTCTGTTGGCCGCCCCGGAACCTTCGAAGTTCTGATGTTTTTCCACGCGATCAACGTATGCCACTCGAGGCGCGGCAGAAAACGTGTATTCTCTCCGAAGAAGAAAAAGCAACGCGAGAATCGTCTCACGTCGCTTGTGCAGCTGCTAACTGGGGCGTGGACGATGCTGGAGAAAGCACTGGGAGTTTCGGAGTGTGAGGCGTTAGTCGGAAAATAGCTTCTGTTTCGTCGCCGCGTTCAGCCCTTTCTGGCTTTGAAGTCACGCGCTGATGCCTTCGCACCCATCACGCAGGAGACCATGATGCAAAGGAATGGGGTGGCAAATATGGAAGAGATTATGAGTAGTGCGGTAGTCTGGGGCCGAACTGCTGAGAAGGATGTGGCCATGCGGGTGGCTACCAGCCTCTTCTTGTCGAGCTGGGAAGCCATCGTTACAAACGAAACTTTGGACGATGTCAAGCACCGCAGCAACTGGCCGTATCTGGACTGCTCTGAGTAGCGCAGTTGCAGCTTGCCAGATGTCTTCGCCGACTTGAGCGGGGATACCCGGGGGGCCTTGGGGTTTCAACGTGAAGCGCTTGAAAATGATGGTGCCTGTTCAGCTGGTTATCAAGGTTGACTTGGGGCTTTCTGATGCCCATTCGAACGACACGAGACCGCGTCGTCGTCGCCGGGTGACACTGTCGAGCACCACACCTAGCATGGAACTATCCTCCCATCTTCCTCGGTCTTTGTCTTCCGGCCTGAAAGAGGAGATGGAGCTGGGACTGGAGTGCAGCGACAACGCAGTGGGGGATGTAGCGGCACACAGTCCTATGGGGCAAGGTAGTGAGGCTTTCCGGTCCGCTCTTAACCCAAAACTGCCAGAGCCGAACGACCTGCTTCGCGAAGCACCAGAAGCAGCCAACCGTATTAGCAGGTCTCCACCGCCGCAGGAGGTGTCGTAAGAGTCGTTCTTCGAGCACAATCCATCAACTGACCTTCTCTCGGAGTTGCTCTCCGTGATGAAGTCGGACTGCCATGTCCACGGCTCCAAGTTCGACACGACCTCTCCTATCACCACGCTGACGACCCGTGTGATTGCCTGGTTGGTAAAGTTGAGCTGCTGTTGACGGACCCTCTGTTAAGCACCATAAGTGAGCCGGGCGCGGACAACTGTGCCGAAGATGTCCTCACCCCCAAGGACAGGGACGCCTCCATCGCAACTTGCGCCGCACTGCTTGCTAAAACCGGCCACGGAATCTTTGTGTACACTGGTCCACAATTCGGCATGTGGCTTTCGCGCCTCAAGCGTTACAGGGGAAGGGTGCACGACGAGGCGACTGACTGGTCCAGTGCGTCGAGGGGGAGGTGGCAAAAGGATTTCGTGTTTAACGTGGTGGACCAGGCGATGGTCCACGTGCAAGCTCGAGGTCCCTACACGCAAAATCCGAGTATAACAGGATGTGGCCACGCCTCAGTCACACAACGGGCTGTTCACTTCTGGCGGAGAAATGTGCCGCTTGGGATGCAGTTCGCCCGGGTGTACTACTAAAGCAACGGGTATGTGCAGTCTTCGCTCGCAGCCCGGACGAAATGTATGGATGGAATGCAGCGGTTGGGGCCCGGAGAGGTGGGGAGAAAAGCCGACGACGGGAGGTCGCATGAAGATGCTTTGACCGGAGCAGAAGAGCATCAAGCACATGAGCGAGCTGGTATTGCAGTATTTGACAACGCGGGACCTCGTGGTGGACTTGTTCAGCGGTACTTGGACGACTTCAAAAGCAAGCCTATATCATTCGAGGTATTGCTGTTTCGTGGGGTGCGACAAGGATAATGACTGCGTCAGTCAAGCTCTCCCGAGGTTGGCTAAGGCGTTTTGCGAAAGCGTTGTGACCACCGCGTGCGACATTAGTGGCTCTCCGCAGGCTGTGCAGTTTGCGATGAGGTACTTGGCCGGCGTGAAATGGAATGCGTCTGCTAGGAGGGGTAACAGTGCTGCGGATACTCCTGCTGGGTGCCCCCGCTATCGATGTCTACCGGACTACATAGTCCGATTTATTGCGAGCTTCCTCCGTGGATCTCATGCTTTCTCTGCGAGATTGACGGGCGTCGGTGGACAACTAGCCGGTGGAGTACCACGCCTTGCTGGACACGCAAGACAATCTAACATTACGGGCGGTGGAAGCGATGGAGAGGTGTGTGCTGGTGCATCCGTCGACTGTGAAGTATGAAGGTGTGGGACTCACCGTGTTTGCGGACCGGGTCTTCGCGAAAAGGGAGACGATCCTTCCTTTCTATGATACGCTCATATACGCATAGTTGCGTGATGGCACCTCGAAGAAGATGAAGGACTTTGGAGGTGGCATTATTGTGGTAGACAAAGATCGTTTCAACCGGGTGGCACTTCTCGTGGGAAGGCGGGCCGAGTCCGTGAAGGATCGAGGCAGAAAGTGTACATTGTATCGGCACTGTTTTTTGTGGCCGTGTTTGTGAACGACGCCTGGTACCTGCCAGAGGATGAGGACGAGCGAAACAGAGGTACTTCTAGAGCGCAAGACACAAACGAGGAGTTTTACGGGGATCGAGGAGAATTGGCGTAGAGAGCCCTACGTTCACTAGACCCCGTTGCAATCTGTGTGACGCGTGAGGTTCTGAACGGCGCGGAGCGGGTGACAAACTACGGGGATAAGTTTTGATTCGAAGTACGTGATAAGATCTGCCAAAATAGCGTGCAGATGAACAAACTTAAACACCTTATGCCAGTTTGGTATTCCAGGCAAGCAGGCCATACTATAGCAGCTGATAAGGACTTGAACTCAGCCGCAAGAAAGGTCGCTCCGAAAAGTGGGCGAGTTTGCCCGGTAAAGCAGGAAAAAGAGGTTTCAGAAGTAATGAAACTTTGGACTACGGGGTGTCACTAGTGAGACGGGCTGAGATCTACACATGTGAAAACACATGAGCAGATGGATGCGCCAAATTTAAGCTGAGAAACAACATCCATCTACGCATGTGTTTTCATACGTGCACATCTCAGTCCCTGTCATTTGTGACTCTGCCAAAGACTGCGTTTTCGTTATTTCCCGGCATGCCCATGCGGAGACCCTCAGGCTCACCTCCGAGTCCTGCTGTTGATGCTGATGGTACTTCAGAAGTCGGGAGGCACTCTTCGCGTGTGCATGGCTTTATAAAGTCCCCACTACCAGTGGTAGCTGCTACCTGGCACTTGTACTGCTCACTCCACAACAACTGGGACGTAGTTTTCGAACTCGTTCTTCTCACAGAGTCTCTGGCTGTCCTATCCTGCCTGTGGCCCAGCTCTACTTTGACGACTCCGCCGGCCAGACGGACGAGAAGGGTTCTTCCGATGCTAATATCCTGCAAGAACACCGACGAGCGGCAGGAGGGGGAGAGGGATGCCCGTACTGCGCCTGTCGCTGTGAATGCACCGACCCACAAGGTTAATGCACCTCAGCGCCACCTGGCAGGCAGCTTAACGGGGGTTGTGCGGCTCTAGACAACGCTGGCGCCGTCGCTGTTTGGTCCATGAGGTGAAGAAGCTGATGGTGCCACTGTTCAAGCGGCTCACGGTGCTACTACAACAGTGGCAGTTCCACCAGGGCGTCTTGCTAACCAAATGCGTCCTTACCGTGCGTCTATTAAACGTGACTGCAGCTCGAGTACAGCCAGCTCGAGCGTCCTCGCCGGAACTGTGTCCGCTCGGCGCGTCCGAACGACCGGCATTTCCACCCCTGGACGTTCCCGCATCCGCTGTGGGGTAGTGAAAACTCATCGTGGGACCCTGCGTCCTTCCGGTGCATGGGCGGTGGGACCCTCTTAGTCTTCACCTCCGCCCATGCCGTCACGGACAAGGGTTGATATTTCCGCTGTACCCCGCTCACAATCGATCTCGTGTGAGCAGATGAAAGAGCTACAAACGATGCTTGCTGAGTAGACGAAGAAGGTAAGGGCGCAAGAGTAAGAGATTGCTGGTCTGAAGACAAGGGTCAACGACTACAAGGAAAAGGTATGTCAGGCCCATCAAAAGCTTCTTGACGTGGGGGTGACGACGAAGGCAACTCTTCCAGAGTTTCTGCGGCTACAAGCCGATTTCAAGGATGTGAGGCAGCAGAACGAGAGCCTATGCGTGGCTTGCGCATCTTCTGGTGGCACACAGCAGGCGGCACCGCGTATCGGAACTGGACGTGGTCATAGTCGCAAGCGTGTGATATAAGTGGGACCAAAGTAAGTTGGTATTTCCAAAAGCATGGAGAAGCAGATTCCACAATGGTGCCACTGCGAGTTTGCTGAGTTGGACCCAGCAAGTCCTGTTTCTTTCTGGAACTAGGCCGGTCGTAGTGAGCCGTGCGCAGCGAGGGAGCTTTCCGTGGATAGCCCGGAGGGTGTCCAGCTGATTCCACCAATGGTCCTTGCCAATCGTCATGAGTATTATACGCGTTCCTACTACGATGAGGCGACGTCTCTAGTTGGAATGGTGCGTGCAGAACTTGGCACCGGGAACTAGTCCGCCTTGTTTTTGGATGCCGAATCCCGCCGCGAGTGCAAGGAGGCTATCTCAACACACTATACTCTATATGCAAGGATGAGGCAGACGATCTCTGACCTAGTGAGCGCACGTGAGAGAAACGCTAGGGACAAGCTGTGCCAATGCGTCGCGTGTTCCTCCTTGATTTCGTGGAAGATCACGTTTGTACCAGACAGTGAATGTGCGGAGCGCTCATCTCAGGTACTTGAAGCGCGGGTGAAGCTGATGAGGTCAAAAGAGGAGGAGGGGACACCAGACTTCGCAAGGTGGCCCCTCAGCAAGGTGGAGGATCTAGCATACAGTGATTACTTTGTACTACACGACGTGACTGATCTGGACGAGGGTGACATACTGTTCGGAAACTCTTACGGCACATATGTCCTTTACGAGCTCCGAAGGTACCACGCTGAACAGGATGGATCGTTTGCGTACGGGTCCATCATGCGACTCGCACGGCTCGACACCTAGCTTGAAACAATCTTATCCTGTCCGCAGCATCCTGACGACCATGGCGGCCAGCGCCGACGCACTTACACCCTTACATTTTCCAGGTACCTGCCCATGGCAACCGCGCAGATACTATGCAGCGTTTGCAGCGTTTCATGCCATATTGTTCCGCAAGAAGTGTCTCGGTATAGTTCTACTGTGGAGGGGGCGTTGTTTGAGAAGGAGAATGAGCGGATAGATCGGTCTGGTTATGAGGATGGCGAGGATTTCCTTCCAGGCGCCCGTGGAGTAGTCACAAAAGTGGTGAAGATGGGTTCAGAGACCAAATTGTATATGGGGGTACGAAATAAGTAGTTTTTTGACAACATTTCCGGTATGCTTGGGGGTGTCGTCGATTGCTACGTTGCCAGTGCAGACTCAAGCGAGGGACCGTATGAACTTTGCAATGGCGCGTCTCGCCTGTCACCAACTCCCGCCAAAACTTCGGATTCTGCCCCGGGCGCTGTTGTCGGAGAAGTGGACGAGTGACCCTCGCCACACAGAAGAGAAAGAAGGAAGAAGACGGTACTTGTATGTTTGTAGCTCACTGAATGGAGTATAGTTTTGTCGTGTGTTTACTCCCTGTGCAGAAAGGATGATGTGTCCGTTGGAGGGGAGGGTTCAGGTAGGACTGGCCATGTATCAGGGTCTCTGGAGAAACTTTTCATGTAGAAGTGATGGTACAACCAGTGGAGCTGAAGAGTGAAAGGGCGGATGTGGAAATTTGACTGCACCACGCCAGCTGTCCCCATGACAGTAGAGGCCTTGCACAGGCCAAACCAGGGAGAAGCAGAACCTTGACGCCGTCGCGGCTGTATCTCTGGGAGCGGAACGGGCTCAGCTCTGCTATTTACATTCTCATCCGTCGACCACCGCCAGCAAACGCATTGCGGAGTGCCATCATCAGCGTCGATTAGTGGAATACAATCCATGTACCGAACGAAGGCATACTCGGTAGGTTGCACTGATTCACAGCCATGCATACGGAAGAGAAACAAAACCTAGGCTACCCATCCAGTGACTGTGTGTTCTTCGTCGACTGCGGCCAGAAGCACGAAGCTGAATCGCTGACATTTCGTCAGGCTGAAGCTGCTATTTGCATAAACGCGCTGAAAGACATGTTTCTGCATTGGGTTGAGTCGAATGACAGCTCGGGATCATAGTCGTTGACGGAAGGACAGAAGCTGCCAAGAACATAACCACTTCTCACGATATTAAGTCGGAGATTGTCACATGTGTGGGCCGCGTACTGCTGGAGAAGCTCGTCGCGGACAAGGCTCAGAAGTACACCGGTGCCCTGGCCGCCAAACTGGACAAGAAGATTGATGCGGATGTTGGGAGCTTCTCCGCGTTTTGCTTGCAGCATCACCCCGGTGAGGCGGTCGTCTTCGTTTCCGGGAAGCGGTATGGCGAAGGTTCCCAAGTGGGCAAGTTCGCGGCTTTACATTCTGAAGTCTTCCCTAGCAAGACGCGCCTCGTGCCTGTTGCTTAGGATCCTCCGCAGGGTCGTGAGGCGACGCGATTTGGAGATGGAGCCAAGGTGCGTTCGAACGGCAGCAAGATTTTTGGAGGGGTTGAATCGGCGGACGATTTCGTCCATAGCTGTTGCCCTTCGCTTCGACGTGCGGCGGTAGTCTTTCTTCGATGCAGTGTGAACGTGTTCATATTCACCGGCATCTAGATGTTCTAGGCCTCCAAAGTTGCGGATGCCATCAGCGAGGTGGGTGAGGAGAGGAAGGTTGAGGTTGTTGAGCCTGCTGCGGTGGTGGTCCCCGAAGATGTGGAGCATGGAGGCTTTAAACTTTTTGACACGGTCCTCTACGTTGTGAGCATTGGCGAAGACCCAGTGCTTCTTTAGTCCCTGTCTCGAGCTGATTGTTAGTATGTGCGAGTACTGAGGCCAAACGGATGCGAGGGGCGCGGAGTCAGTTTCATCACAGCAACGGTCTATGATTCCTACGACAATTGGTAAGACCATGTCAACGGACTTGTAGTGTTTGGCCTCCAACATGCCACGAACTCCTTCTTTCGTGTAGAGTCCGTTCACATGACTGCCTTTCTCGGAGGCGGAGAAGTCGGCGTGTAGGCCGCGGACGTAGAAGTCCCTCTGAATGGCAGCCAGAACAGTGTTGAGTCCGCGAAGGAGTGCTGAGCCAACGGATCTGACCTGTTTTAGACTGTTATCGGCGGAAGCTGGCGCTGTGAATAGGACGGGGGAGTCGAGCCTAAGAAATTTGCAGGTATCAATTGGCATACAGATGCCGGGGTGGAAGTTGCGCAGCGTTTCGAAACCGAAAATGGAATGCATGTAGAGACGGTAACTGGCCGGAAGCAGTGGGTATGTTTCCAGACTGGATCACAACCTCCGCAAGGTGGAGGTTGCGAGCATTTGTTGCGCCTGCGCGGTTGTTTCTCGTGCCTGAGCCGGCCTACCCCGCAAGGCATGAGCAGCAGCGTCGGCCTCGAGGTCGGGCACTTTTCTGCGACGAATGATGGGGGACTGCGTTGTGCGCAGCGGTAAAGAGGCGGACGAAGTGAGGGGATTGGATGGTACGTCGTAACGGTGGCGGGGTTGGCTGGTTTTTGCGGCTCATTGAGTGCCAACGATGTCCTTCGCGTCAGGTACGTTGCAATGGTAGCTGGTGAAGACTGGGTGAGATTTCCCGAGAACGATGGTAGGCATCTGAGCATGTGAAGCCTACTGGGGCCTTTTCGCACAGAGGCGATAGCAGAGAGTGCAGGGCACTGTGTATTATGGAGGTTTTGGTGTCTAAATCACGAG
>JAUKWC010084490.1:1593-73583 GCA_032356245.1 Endocladia muricata
GGCGTCCGCATCGCGGTCGTCGCGTGCCAGGGGGGGACGCTCCTCGTGCATAGCCACCAAGTCCCAGACGAGGTAGGCGCAGTCCAGATCGTGGGCAGTGCGGGCGCGTTTGATGATGGGGGAAGACGCCGCCGCGCTGTCTGTGAGGCTCATGTAAGCGGGTAGGGGGCATCGCGAGCGCCAGACAGGGCGGGGTGAGGAAAGCGACAGTGATGGAGCGCTTTGAGAGGGGCAGAGGAGAGGCAGGGTTGTGACAAAGGCCATTGTTTAGGAGAGTAGGGCCCTGACCAGATTGAGGGGGGTGGGGGTGGGGGGGAGGAGAGAGAGGCTGGAAGAAAGTTTCAAGAGAAGAGGGGTTTACAGGGATGGTGGAAAAAGACGAGATGAGCAGAGTCTGACGACTTCACAGGGAAGGCTGGTGTGTGCTAAGGGAGATAGACATACATCGAAAATGCATAGGCGGTTTGACAGAAAAAAAAGGATTGGCGATGCTTTTTACATTGACAACCTTTAATGGCAGTGTGTTTGGAGGGGATGGTGACACGCTGGAGGAAGGGGCGCACGTCAAAAAATCGAAACAAACTACATCCTGCAATACTATTCGTCCTTTTTCCGTATCAGTTGGCCCGATAAAATTTGCATTGCTGATGCGTGCGACGCGAGCAGTGGATTTGTGTCCGGATCTAGGATCCAAACAACGAAAAGAGTATGCGGCACCTGTTGCCACACCTCCTCTTTGGGAGTTGTTTCACCGGTATACATGCTCATACCTGTACAGTATTACTACACCTTGCTTCTCTCGTCAGAACTGCATGTTGCTTGCATCAGTAGAACTCACGTGGCCCCCACTCTCTCGTTACTTCCACTCTTCCCTGTGTCTCAGTGGCAAAACTCCACACCTCGATAGTTTCCGAGAGAGCTGCTCATAAGTGTGTTCAAAGTTTTACAAGGGCCAGGTACTCATAAAATGGTAAAGACAATGCTGCCCTTACCGTGTGCGAGGCACAGCGTGAAAAGTCCATGGGCTCTACTGCGGCTGAGCACGTGTGCACAGTTAGAGGAAAGCTGATTATCGCCACGCCGAGCGCGTATGCACAACACATTGGCAAATACCCCCGATTGTAGCTGTAGCACACACCTTTTTTTTTTTATCGAGGCTCAGGCTCGCGATCCCCAACAGTCGCTACCCCGCTATGCTATGAATGCTGCCGATGAAACACTGCTGGCATTGATGCATCCGTCTCGTGAACCATCTCGATACAAAGTCCCCCTAAATATACACTACATGTGCCCGAACTCTTCGTGGTACCCAGCGCGTCGCTCTCCCCTGCCATCGACCCGGCCGCTTCCATAAGAGCCGACTTCAAGTCTCTCAATGATGCCGTTTGTCCACCACCCCGCGGCGTCGTGGCTCCCCCGGTCCCTTTCTCGTCTACCAACGAATCCAGTCCAGTGCTACTGGTTCGCGAATGGAACCCAGATTGTCTTCCCGAACCCCGCCCTGAATCATTTCGTCGGAGACTAGCATTCAAGGGCAGCGCTCCTCCTCCGCCTGCGCGAGGTGTTACAGATGGGCTCACAAAACGCGATCCCTGACGCGACGTCGCACGCGATCCCATCCGCGACCCTGTCACGGATCCGGTTCGCGAAGCCGCCAGAGACGACGCCATGGAGCTCGAGTGAGAAGCGTTCACAGAGCTCATCCGTGAACCAAACCGAGACAGAGGTCGGCTCCCAGAAGGAGTTTGCAATCGGGATCCTAGCCTACTGAGAGCTCTTGAAGTGCTAGTCGAACACATTCCGTAATCTTCTTGCTCCATGCCTTCAAAATCGATGGCCCCTTCGACCTCAAAGTTGCTGGCGTACCCTGAACGTCCAATACTCCTTCGCTCTCCCGTTTCGTGCATAGGGTAACCATGAGACCTCTCATCCTCTGCGTACCGACCTGCATCCATTCCACGGTCCAGGCGGCGCTGATACACTCCTGGGGCAGAGTCTCCACGGGAATCGAATCTGCCCGCAATCGCTCTGCCAATTGTATCTTGCCGACCCGACCCCTGTCCACTTCGTCGATTAGGTCCTAAAGAATCTCTCAAGCGTTCCATTATGTCGTTATTATCATGGTTCTGAACTTCTCGCTCCGATCTCACAACCTGAGTCGCATTGCGGATAGCTTCGAGTTGCAAGTTTGTGATGTTTCGGTCGCGTCGAGGAATCGCGTCCTCGCCACCGAATCCACCCATCCGGGGAGGTGAGTTGGATCGCGATTGGGCAGCCGAGCCCATTCGAGATCCCATCCGTGATCCTTGTCTGGAATGCGCTCTGGACACCCCTTGCGACGGTGTCATAAACGGGGAAGGTCGGACAGAGACTGGTTGCTGCGGAGGCCCCCCCACAATAATCATCACTTCTTGAAGACGCTGTGCCGATATCATTGCCCCTTCAACAATAAAAGATCTTGACATCCACCCACTGTGACCATCAATAGGACCTGATGCACCTGCAGCTCGCCTATCTGAATCCGCGATACAAACCTCATAGTTAACGAACTTGCCAAGGACCTGAAGCCTTGGCGGAAGTCGACGGGGACCGTCACTCGAGTTTGCATTCCATTTCGAGTTCTCACCAACAAGCAGTACAGCTCCCGGCGGTGAAGCAAACATGAGCACGATGCCAAAGTCATCACTAGCAGCCTTGTGGTTAGGGGCAGCTATCGCCAAATAGTCATAAGAGAATCTCACAGCCCCTTCATGTGACTTTGTAATTCGAGAAGTCATCCTAGTCGGAAATGAAACACTTGCCACGAATAACCGCAGAATCGAGAAAGATCCAGAAAGCATACGCGATTCAGAAAACGAAAACTTAGTTTTCATCGAAGAAGAACCATTATACGCAAACTCTTGAGATAGGTTCATCTCGGCAGCATTTGCGTCGCCTGCAGCTGCGTAAGCGCGCATGAAAGATGGCTGAATATCCTGTTGTGACATATTGAAGTATCGCTGCTCATCTTTGACATTTCCATTTTTCATCTGCCTGGGACCCCACCCGGGATCAAACGATGTTTTGAACGGAATCTCAGTCAAGACTGGACGCTCCTTATAGTATTGCGCGACTGATTCTCGCCCAAAGCGCCCAGCTGGCCCTGTCCAAAACCGATCCTCCAGGTCGCGAGGGTCCTTCACATTGGGAGGGCATTTCTCTACGGTCCAACCTGGCGCAAATAGAGCAGCTGAAGTTCCACCTTGCTTAATCGCTCGCAACGCCAAATGAGCATGGAAGCCACCTCCCCCAAAGGTATTTCTTCCAAAAATGTCGATGCCGGTAAACACATCTGTTCGACGGGTTCCAGCCTTCACCGCAGAACGAACAGGTGCATTTCTATCCCAATGATAGTTTGTGAAAATCGACCCCGCTGCCTTGAAGAACTGCTCGTTATCCTGGTTCAGCTCATTTTGCCACTTGAGCGAACCATCGCGAGTGACAGAATCGTACCAAATAACCTCAGATACCTGACCCACAATCTTCCGCGTCGCACGTGTTAGATCCCCCACAAAAGCTGCCAAATCAGATGCCGCCGAGGAACCACCTTTTAAAGCTACCTCGACGTTCACCAGCCACCCGTCAAACCCATAAAACTTCGCAATTGCGGCAAGCTGACTGGCGGCCTTCGCTCTCGTCTTGAAGCTTGCAAGAATCTTTGTCAACTCAGTCGCGCCGGCATCCCACTCGAAAATCAGAGTTCCCAAGCATAATGAACCGTGCCGGTGCGCTGCTTGAATGTAACCAACGGGCGGAATGGTGACGCAGTAGTGCGAAAAATACACAAAGATGTCCACATACGCCCAATGATTAAAACGCCACATTTCTGCGTCCGGTGGACAGTTGTCACCGGTAACGCCGTCGGCCGCTGCCTCCCAGGCCGGATACCCGTCCTTAAAGTCATGGCACAGCAATAATCGCGGCGGCTGCAACCGCTTCAAAGACCCCACTGCCCCTCGCGCTGCGCTCGTTGCTGTCAGCGCCGGTATTGATGTGACAGACGACGCAGAGGATACCCCTCCACGAGTGTACCGTCTCACGGCCGAGTCGGACAACGGTACACGCGAGACGCACTTTGCGGCGAGTCCCGTCGGTCGCCATCTGAATAGTTCGTCCACAGTTACCAATGGCTGCGTAACGCCGGGTTTTTTCGTAAAAACACGTGGCTCATCGGCTTTCTTCTTCTCGCGCTCGGACTCAGGATCAGGTTTTGTGTTTCGCGAGCGTCGACTGTCTGACGAGCGCAAGCTTTGCGACGGAGGAGCTGGCGGTTTACTGCGCGTGTTGCGCCCAGGGAGAAGAGGAGACGAACGATGGAAAGAACCGGGCCCCCGCGAAAGACGACGGGGTAGAGAGGTAAAGGTACGGCCCGCAGACATTTTGGGTGGGGATGCGGTGGCATTTTGAAGAGACGGGGCTGCGTCAGCGCCCGACTCGCGCCGACGGCGCGAGCGCATTGAAAGTTCGCGAAGCATGTCGTAGAGAATGCAGGGTAGTCGTGCCGGATGCCGCTCGCAGCGGCTCCTTGTCTCTGTTAAAGTGGCGGTTTTGAGCCGCAGGGGTCGGAAGGAAATGGATTTAGTTGGCTGCTATTCGACCCCAGTATTGAAAAAATTTGCCGACGCAAGCAAATAGCGGGGGCACGTTGCCGAGCCATGGGGGAGGTGATTCGGTGACTAAACAACGCACTTTTCGGGGCTTGCCTTACAGAAAAAATAAGAATTGCATCGCGCAGGGCTCAGATTTGGAAGCTGTAAGACTTATGAGGATCTGTGCCGCGTGGATCTGAGGTTCGCATGCGTTGTGCCTCACGTTGCGCAGTAGAAGAGGTGCGAGTAGCAAGTCGGCAGCAGGACTGATCTCAATACTCGGTCGTAGCATTCAAGACAGCCTGTCGTGATTGTCTGCAATATCTGCACACGGTGCCGTTCTCCTGGGCCAAAGTGACCAGATATTTTGCGCCAATCTCTGCTCACTGTTAAGTAACGTTGCAGTTATTGGGTGTGTACAGGAATCGCTTCTGGATGCGGTCAACAAGGGTAAAGGTCCTCCAAGTCGCATGTGATGCGTAGGTTTTTTCACAATACTTGCAAGCATACAGCATGGCCGAGGAGTGGGTGGTTATCTTTCCCGAGTATGGAAACAGTAGCGCTCCTGGGAAGATCAGATCTCATTTAGCTCCAACAGTAACCCTTGATACTGTGCAACTCAGATAGTGAAGAAAACCATCGATGCATTTCGCATTTTAAAGGTGATTTGGGTTCCCCGAATGAACCGAACAAAATACACCAGGACACAGTCAGCCGTCTCAGGGTATCTCAGGAAAGAAAATTTGTCCGTGGTCTACCTACTACCCGAGCATAAAATATCCTATCTAGAGATTTCCGTTCTCGGGTGAGCTTCTAGATAGACAAACACAACTATAGTTTCCGTCATTGCTGCATCCGATAATATGACAATGTGTTGTCCGCATGTGAGCCTACAGAATTACACCTTGATGGCACAAAAAGTGTTGTTGGATAAGAGATTTGGGCACGTCTCTTTTCTCACCGAACCAAGCCGGTGCGGGAAATAAGCGGAACGGTTACTGATGAAGCAATGAGTGAGGACAAAAAGGAAGCTACACAGCGACGTAGGTACAGTAAAATCGACTTAGAAGTCTAGTGTCTATTGGACATTGAGTTTTGCCTCATATGAGGTCAACTCTGGCCTCATATGATACCAACTAACCACCGAAAAAGTATGCAAAATATATAGTACGTATAGTGAATATGCTAGCTTTTGTACGTGTAATTTATCTCACCCCCTTCTATGACACCAACACAAAAGGTAGTCTACTCCGTTGCACTAAAACTCTGACTACGCAAAAAGTTAGATGCGTTTTGCTACAACTCACTCTGCCAGAATTGAGAACTTAGAGACCTTCAAGCAGATATAAAAAACAGCGGAAGTGGACGTCTCCTTGATACTTTAATATCCCCGCGAAATTTGGCTTCATATGAGGCCCACTTTCAAGTAGAAATACAAAATCATTGGGGATTTTTTTAACTTTCTCTTTTTGCCCAAGCGACGCCCAGTGGTGTTGACAATTCGGACAGGCTAGTGTCTATTGGACATTTGGCCTCATATGAGGCCAACTTTCAAAGCGAAATATAAAATCATTAGAAATTTTTTTTAACTTCTTCTTTTTGCCCAAGCGACGCCCCATAGTGTTGATAGTTCGGAGAGGCTAGAGCTGTCCAACTTCACCGACAGGAGGAGCGAGAATTCCACTGAGTATCCCGAAGAGTCCTCAATTTTTAAAAAACCATGTCTCCCACTTCGGAACCCCGTCGCATCGTTAGACCGCGAGTTCATACTCTCGCTCGCCTTGTAGCCTCCGACTTCGAGTTTCGGCGGGCGTATGGTGCCAACTGGAAGGTCAAGAAAATCTCTGGAACCGTCAGAGATGTCAAGAAGTCAAAGGTCAACGGCAGAAATGTCACTGATGCGAATGTTAGCCGGGAGCTTGCCGATGGTACCGAGGTCATGTAACTGCAGCTGGCAAACATCAAGGCAGGAGAACTTCCTAAAAACGACGCTGAAACAGGAATCCCAAATGCTCCTCCAACCTCTGAGCAATTGGGAAATCAATCAGGCAGTTCCGAATCGGGTGTTGACATCAAACTCGTCGCACCCATGCGTGGAGAGGGTCACGATGTCACACGGAGCACAAGCGAAGATGCATCTGGCCCGGTCGTTGAGGTCAATGGTACAGTGTGGGATTGTGCCTAAGTCACGCTGGAAATGAATGGCTTCATTCGCACGAAGCCTTGAAAGGTCATTAGACCGATCGAAGAGATTGTATCTGAGAGCTCGTACCCTGCACCCTTGACCCCATTCGATTGCTTCATGTGGATGTTTCCAAAACATCACCTGAATAGAATGGTTGAGTCGAAAAACAGGGAACTGGAAAGCCAGTATTTCGAGACCACATGGAAAGGTAAAAGTTTACGCTTTTTCGGAATTCTGGTCCTGATGACAAGATGCCAGCTCAGCAGTCGTCGCAAATTGTGGACCAACGTCACGAGCAGCAAGCATTTGCCATCTGCGCGTTTTGGAGACGGAATGCCTCGTAACCGTTTCGAGCAGCTCCGTAACTGCATTGCATTTATCGGAGCTCGAAGCAGCGCTGATATCATGTATCCAAGATGAAACCTTGTCAAAGATTTCTTTGATGCAGATAATGGTCATCGGGCCAAAAACGTCAAGACGTCCCACTGGAGATGCGTCGATGCGAGTATTTGGAGGTGGTACAGGCAAGGGGGGAGATGGATGTCTATTGGCATTCCACATTATGTGTCACTCGATGGCAAGCCAGAAAGTGGCTGTAAAATCAAGTCAGCTTGTTGCGGTGTCAGTGGCACCATGATTCGTCTCGAGCTGATATTGTCAGCAGATGATAATGTCCACCAACGGTAGGAGGGCAGCTATATTCATGGAATATCCGTACTTCTGGGACCAGTTGAGCCATGGTTCGACATGGATAGGGTCATCTGCGCTGACTTGTACTTCGCGTCGGTTGAGACAGCTAAAGTGCTTCTCGACAATGACTTGAAGCTTACTGGTGTTCTTAAGACAACCAGAAAGGGTTACCCTGCTGACTACCTCTCCGGACTGGAAATAGCCGACAAGGGTTCTCACGTCATGATGGTCACTAGTAAGCCCGAACTCATGGCTGTCATGTGGGTTGACCGGGGTAGGCGCTATTTCATCAGCTCTACTGGGATAAACTCGGCGGGTGACAACATATTACGCGAGAGGTGGAGGTCCCGTGACGGAAACTCTCACGTAGATAGCATTGAGATTTCCATTCCGAAAGTATGTGAGAACTACTACGGAGCATGCTCTCAGATTGAGAAGCACAACCGATGTCGGCAGGATGACCTTGGGCTGGAAAAGAAGTTCGGGGTTAAAGATTGGGCGATGAGGGTCAACACCTCTCTACTCGCTATCTGCATCGTTGACTCCGGGGAGATTTACTAAGGATGCCGAAAGAGTACGGTGTCGACTCCGAACGATTTCTACTGCAAACTGGCAGTTGGGCTAATTGATAATAGCATGGACGGAGGTTTGCAGGCTCGTAGAAGGTCTGCAGCTGAAACCCCGAATGACAACACAGACTTCGACAGTGGGTTTGGGGTCCATTTAGCACCCACAAAGCGCAGACGTCTGTCTTCTGACGGAACGTCATTAAATGCGGCCCATCAATCTCGCTGCTCTTTATGTAAGAACACAAAGAAATCGAAATTTATATGTTCAGGTTGTTTCCGAAATATTCGCTGCGAAGTTTACATTTTTCATCCTCAAACTGGCAGGGATTGCTTCAAGCAGCATGTGCAGGAGGTCCATGTTTTCGAATATGAAGGAAATGAGGAGTAGGTTTTAAAATGTTTCAGTAATTTGGGAAGTAAAGTCTGAATCTCCTGTTCGTGAGCTACCGTGGTTGACATCATAGTTGTCACTTCCAAATGTCTACCGAAATTAGAAAAGATTCTATAGCCCCCAACAGTTCTATCGGTGTCATAAGACTTGCTTGATTTCGTTGCATCGCTATGGAATACCCCTTTGGAAGATGTCACCATATACGGTCTTCTGTTCAAGTGGGCTATTTAAAAGAATTCTGAAACACAACTACTTCGGAACCGGTCGAGTCCTCCAAGAGGATTTCGAAGCGCAAAGGCGCTCAGCGAGAATCGAACTCGCGGTTAGATGCTCTCCCGGCAGCCCGAAGACTACTAGACTAACTCATCGCAGTAAGATATAGTTGCAGAAATTTTTCTAGTTAAACGCGAAAGGAGCACAAGGTGCGCAGTAGAGGGAGGTACACCACCTTTAAAATATGATAAAATATCGAAGGTTTAATTTATTTATTGCAGTCGTGATTTTGACCTCATATAAGGCCAGAGTTGACCTCATTTGTGGCAATACTCACTGTCCAATAGACGCTAGTCTGCTCTATTACAGTGTTGGCCATAAGAAGAGTACTGACCAATGTCATCCGCAACAACCCCCCAACATATGGAGTATCAAAGACCACAGACACATCCATATTCCAGAACGCCTTTCTGGTGAATCGACCGTGCAATTTACGTTGCGAACCTTGATTGATAAATACGAATGCATACTGTTTTTGCTATGGTCAAAAGGCTAGGTATAGCAGTGAACAGCGAGTTTCTTACCGCAAAAAGTAAACTGGACTCTACGTGCATGCTTTTCAGATCCGTGTAAAACTTGTTCGCTGTAGATGGAGATCTGTCTAAAGCACTCGAGCGGATAAGTAGCGCTCCATTGTGCGCTGCGATACTCGACTGATCGGGCAGGAGTACAGCATTGGTTTACATCCTCAAGAGGCCGATAAAGGTACCCGAGACACATTAGGCGTGCAGGTTGCTCCAAAATGGTCATTCTAGCGTTTTTTATGATGTCACAGCATGTGAAACAGTCAGGGCCAGGGATATTCGAGAACAGCTGACTGTATCAGATGAGCAGTCTCGTTTCAGGACGGCTGTATGTAGTGCAAATGCACTGCTGCCAGTATGCTATCACGAGGCACGGTAAGCCGCACGCCACGCTACAGTACCCACTTTTCAGTACGCCGTGCGCGCCTAGGTGTACGACTGACGGTGAGCATATTTTTGCGTATATAATTAGCACCGCACTACCGCCGGCGCACTAACCTAGAACTTAGCCATTATTTACTCTGTCGCTCACTAGGGGCGCCACAAACTCGCGTATCGCATATAGTACTGAGGCAGACCCACCGTCTCCGAAATGAAAGGTACGTGGGTTAGGCTCAGCTTTTTGCGCCCAACCTGCCTTCAGCAATCTACCTTTTGCCTACCTCTCTTGACGTCGTCTAAAGAAACCTCTCCATACTCGCTCGTCCGACTGTCACGTTCCCGCTGGTTCTCCTTTCCCTTTACAATTCCTAGCTTCGGCTACTTATCCTCTACATACCACTATCTTTACTTCTATCGTCTTGACTCCCTATATCGCCCGCCTCGCTTCTTATTCAATCCCGAGCGACTTTCTCTCACGCCTTACGGCCTACCGCCTCACAACACGTGACGTAAGGGCCGTCTCGCGTCGTTCTACAACCCAGCTCTTTGACCTATTAGCTACCAGATCATATGGATAGCATCAACTTTACTATCCTTTGCATACTACGCCCGGTTATGAACGACGGTTGTGTCTTGGATCTCTCTTTACCCTCGGCCCCGCACGCCGCTGTAACCTGCCGTCGACTAGAGCTGCTCAGGGTACTTTCCAATACATTATGTATGGAACGAATCTGTTCAAGCCACTACGAAGATAGCTATAGCTCCCGAGCAGGCCGAGGATAGCCTGTAGTACGTCACACAGCAACCCTGCTTTTAGGTATGAAGCATAGCAGTGAGGCTCGATGTGTGCTCTACGCTCACTGTTGAGCGGAACAAAATGTGTGTGAGCCGGGGAGCGATCTACAAGCTCTATGAGAAGGCTAATATCATTTGACGTGATGAATGGTGGTTTCATCTAAATTAGGTTGATAGTTTTCTGTCATATTTGTGAAAGTAAAAGCTGATAGATGTGTTTGCGCTAGGCAACAACGAATCGGTAGCTTTCAGGTGTTCCGGGGATACTTTGATCGTAGAAAATGAGCCAGTTGGTAGTCGCGGAAAGAAGAGGGAGTGAAGGAACCTACATTAGTATTGTGAAAGTCTGTTGACTATCTTGGGTAGGTGTAGTGTCTTCTGAGCATTTAGCCTCCAATGAAGCTAACTTCTAAGTCGAAATATTAAATCATCACGAATTCTGTTTTACTTCTTTGTTTTCCCCGGCGATATACCGCAGTTCTCGCACATTGAATAGGGCAGAGCTATCAAAACCCATACACAGTGTGGGGGGGAACTACACC
Organism: Endocladia muricata; assembly: GCA_032356245.1. Taxonomy (NCBI): domain Eukaryota; phylum Rhodophyta; class Florideophyceae; order Gigartinales; family Endocladiaceae; genus Endocladia; species Endocladia muricata. The sequence continues at coordinate 12,572 of JAUKWC010084490.1, forward strand.
CGAGACCCTCAAGAGTCCTCAGTTTTCCTAAACTTTGTCTCCCTCTTCGAACCTCCGCGACGTTGTTCAATCGGAAGTCCGTCGTCGAGCTCGACTTCTAGAATCAGAGCTAAGCTGTTAGCGGGTGTACGGTACCTACCGAGTCGTCAACAAAGTCTCAAGAACCGTCAAAGATGTTGACAAGGCCAGGGTCAACTGGAGAAATGTCACTGACATTTACTTCAGCTAGAAGCATAACAGCGGTGTGGAGGTGATTTCACTGCGACTGACAAACATCGAAGCAGTATAGAGTCTGAAGAATGCCGCCGAAATGGGATCCTCACTTGCTCCTCACAGCTCTAAGCAATTAAAAAGTGACTCAAGCCGTTCAAAAACAGATGTCTACATTGAAATCTTCATACCCACGGCTGGAAGAGGTCATGATGTCACAAGAAGCACAAGTCCGGATGCATCCAGTCCGGTCGCTCACGTCAATGGGGCAGTGTGGACTCGTGGGGAGGCCACACTCCAAACTTATCGCTCTACTTGAACGAATCCTTAGAAGGTAATTGATCTGATTGACGAGATTGTAATCGAGAGCTCTTTGCCTACATCACCGGTTCCACTCGATCACTTCAAATTGGTGTTTCTATAGCGAAATTCGACCCACATGGTCGTATGCACAAGCAAAGAACTGCAGAACAAGTACATCCAGACAAGAAGTAAATATGAGGGACTACAACGTTGAGGGATTGGTGTTATGAACGTAATATACCACCCCAGAAATCGTCTTAGTTGTGGAGCAGCATCACAAGGAGCAATTAAGCACCGTGTGGTTCATGGAGTGACATAATAGCTCATAACAATTTTGAGCAGCTCCCCACCCGCATTGTATTTACGGGAGCTAGAAGTAGCGCTGAGACTACAGGTACGAGACGGAACCATGTCAATGGTTTTGCTGATGCAGTTAACGATCATCGAGTTACAGAAGTGTAACCATCGCAGCGCATATGCCTTGATGTGTATATGGCAAGGTGTTCGGCCCTAGGGGAGAGCCGGATATGTTGTACCAGTTTTCAATAGTTGTGTCTTGACTAAAAACTTTATAGCGGATTTGAAATTAAGTTAGGTTGTTGCGGTGTCAGTAGCATCTTGATTCGTCATGACGTCTGTATTTTCGGAAACCGCTGTGGATGCGCACTGGGTCCAGTACCGTATTGACCCTTCGACTAATAGTATGCCTTCGGGAATGCCATGGAATGTTGGCTTCCATGGCATTTTCAAAACGTGTACTTTTTGTAGTGTGTCGGTTTGTCGCATGGACCTTTATTCCCAAAACTAGTTGTTCTGAGTTGCCGTGTCCAATAGGTGTCCGCATGTACTAATCATAGATCATTTCTGTACGCAATATTTGTAGCTCATGTCCAAATAAAAATTACACCACTTACTCTGAATTTTACAGTACAGTGAAGATGTTTTGATCAGCCTACAAAACTCTGTGTGCCACGCGATGAACTACAGGCTGCCTCAAGCAAAAAAGCTCACCTTGGGCCCTCCATACTTTTGATTGCATTCCCAAGGATTGCGCGCCACTGTCCTGAAGACTGCTGTGCATACCGTGCGCTGTCAGAGGCCGTAGTATACTAAGAGTTGTGCTCGGCGATGTCCAGCTACACTAAAATTCTCAGAATTTTGCCGACATTGTATGCAAAGAGATGAGGTGAAAAGATATGTGCAGATTTGTCGGACAGTATTGTTTGCGTATTAAGACGCAACCGAGTACTGTCTAGTAAAACTCGGACAAAGTCTCTTATAGGAACAGTGATGGTGGATGGCCGCAGTTTAGTGCCTGTAAAATGTAATACATGTGACAGTACCGCGAGGCTGCAATGTAGTGTTTCTATCCTTCTCGTTACGTTCGAAAAGTAGAGCCCGCTCACTGAATTGTCCCTCCAGTGGTTAGCAACGGGCGCTGTAGTTCATGCATCTGGCACTGCGTAGGCTACGCAGAAGTAACGTCAAGTGCAGCTCAATGCCGGGGCCGAGAATCGAGTCGGTACTGTTCAATGCGGAGCAACTTTCTTCGTACGCTGTACGGCCACATATCATTGGAAGGACGAGGGTGGAACAGACGCCAACGACTCATCACAACTTTGATGTAGCTGGGCTAGAAAGGACCCTGGCAGGATGGCAAGTGCTAACTTTTTGTGCCAACCAGTTCTCACACGTATCGCACGAGATATGGAAAGGAAGTGAAGCGCGAGTTGACGCCAAAGAGTGGTTGTACGAGTTTATTTACTGAGGTTCATTGGGATGTACTCTCTGGGATCGGTCGGGTGTCACGTTTGCCAGAAGTTGCGGTGGGCTGGTGTGAAGATACACGAGCGGGTGGATGTTGCTTCTTATGTTCAATTCTGCACAACCACCGATACATGTATTTTCAGGTGGTCAGATCTCAGCCCTTGTCAGAACTAGTACCCCCCTAGTCTGAGTTCCCATTACTTTTCAAAGCTCTTTTTTTTCTTCCCACAGCGCCCCCGTACTCGCTATTTTTTCTCGACGACCATTCCCGCCAGCGAGGCCCAGTCTTTCCGACCTGCTGTATCGTGGCCTGCTCGTTGGGACTGTGTTTTCTACTAGCATGCATTCTTTATGATTGTTGTAGTGACCAATATCCAGTGACTTCTTTGTATGGGTAACTCACATTCTTCACTACTTGTGGCAACGGCAATTAAATCGTTGACATTGTTGAGTTCGAAGCAAATATGCAAAGAGCTGGACCTCATCTGCGCTACTGCTCCCGTCCGCGTTCTAGGCTGTGAAACCAACCGCATCTTTGTCGTCCGGACTGCTCGACTACTCAGCTGTTCTATTGTCGTTAGTACGACCTGAGGCCGTCTTACTCACCGGGAACTGCAATAGCCCTCCCAGTGCGTAGAACATCAGCCACGGGATCCCTTTACTTTCCAACGCAACATATGGATGGTATCGTACTGTCACCTGTTTCGGCATGCAGTCCCCCTATGTAATCATCGCGTACGTGAGACTCCCGTGCCCGAAAAAAAAAAATTTGGGGAACGTAATCATATTCTTTATCTAGAAAAAAGCCGCCGCTGTCACCTGCACGCCCCCTTTCCGATATGCAAACACCTGTGAATAGTCGCGAATCCACAGGGGAAAGCTCACCGTCGCGCTCAAAATTGCGAAGAAGCCCACCGTCTCCGCTTTCAACGGCTCGTCGGAGTCAGGGTGTGGCGCTCGCCGTGAGCAGCCCTTCGCAGTGAGCAAAAGTCAACCGATAGTCTAAGGTGTGAATAGCTTCCAGTGGGTTATCGTACTCAGACCGGCGTAGGTCGGAAGCTGAGCCACTCATGCATCCACCGGCGCGGGCGTTTGTAAAGATCACAGCCAGTCTCATCTCGATTCCCAAGCTTCGATTGCAAGGCTCCGTGTACTCGAGTATCTAGCGATTCCGAGCTCTTGGTCTAGTATGGCGTCCCCGTAATACTTCCCATTCACAATCGGGTTCGCCCATATCTCATTCAGCTGCTAGTCCTGTGCGTTCTTCACATGGAGTGTCCTTGCGATCAGTGACAACACATCTTCAACCGCGGGAAGGTTTCAAACTGGTGCAAACGGCAGGGGCTCGACGATTTCCCGTGGAACCCCTGTGAATGCAGACAAGCTCGCAAGATAAGCGCGGCCGACGTGCTCAAGATCTCCTTGTCAGTTCTCAAGGTAGACGTATCCACTGCTGCTGTCCGCGTCCCAGCCTACTGGAGAGTTCTACATGTGCGTCTCGAAGTGGCCGGACTTGCAGACATCCGGATAAAGACGTTTACTCTGAAGCTCACTAACCTGCGCGTAAGTACCCGTCAGGAACTAAAGCCGAGGCCCTCGTACGATGTCTCTCATCGTAATTTATAAGGCCACCCAGTGCTGGATGGGGTTGGGGAATAGAAGCAACCAGGCCATGTACTGCCTGTCGTCTGCCGTCATAAGCCAGAAGTCGGCATCGTCGCGATGTGGCAGGCGACAATATGTAAGATCATCGCAAGCTTCCAGGCTGTGATCGAGCATTGGGGTATTTCTCGTGATGGTGACCAGCAGCTGGTTCAGAACTTTGCCCTCAAAAGTTTGGGAGGCACCGTCACATCGGCTCGCATTATCCTTGGCGGCCTTCGTCATATCGGCCATTTGCATCTCCTTTTTCTGATCCCTACTGTCCTTCACGACCTTCCACTTCGTCTTTCTCATCACCTCTGTGAACCAAGTGGTGTTTATGTTTTCCGAGTGTTCAACCTCCACTGGTCAAGGTGCGAAGCGTGAAATCGGCGCAACCGCCCTCTCCCGGAGACGCTCTTTTGTCTGCGCAAGCGCTGTTGGGGTCAACTGCAGAGTGACTGCAGGAGTGGATGCAGTCGCGAATAAAGCAGAAATATGCGGTGCAGAGGTGAGTGTAGAAGGAATAGCAGGTCGGGTCGTCACACGAGCCAGAGCGATGTTCAGCCTCGCTTCAGGAGCAAAGTACTAAGGTATCTTGTTTGGGAAGCATGTGGCGACGGCCTTGTTGCATTTGTACTGATCCTCTTGACGGTAACCGTATGCCTCCGAGAAGGGGCGCATTTGGATGAGGTTGAGCTCGTCGACGAAACTTCGGAGGGGCTTAGATTGCGCAGACAAAGTCTCCAGAACGTTGTTGTAACTGGACCCCTTCGGCTTGACATAAGTATTGGACAGGTCTAGAAAGATTGGAAAAAGCATGTACGAAGACACGGAAGAAGCCCCCGAATCAAGATTCCCGACGCGAGGCGGGGTAGAGTGGACCCGCTGAGGGGAAATCAAGAGCGAAGCAAAAACCGGAAGTTCTTTTACCGGAAACACGTTTTTTCACGGAGCAGGATGGTGAGCTCTGCAGAGGCCAAGCTGTAGAGGGTCATGTAGCTCAGCGCTTTCTCGGGGCATGAGGGTGGGAAGAAAATCTTGGCTACACGTCCGTGGCAGCGGTAGGCACACCGGCCGGTTTCTGTCAGCAGAATGGCCATAGGTGTTGCTTTACCAGTTCCATTCCGACTCAACGCCTGCCTGTCCGCGTCGTTCCAGACCACAGGAATCTGCATGAGATGGAAAGAATAAATGAGGTAGCTGAAGAACGAAACAACGATGCGCACCAGTTCTGTGCAGGTATTTTGCTGGGACGCGTGGGACATGGTTCCGGTACTCATCATACTCTGTCCGACGTTTCAGAAGATAGTGCGCACATGGAGGCGCTCGTCTGTCCAACCGTTGCCATCAATGTCCTGTTTCAGGCTGGGGATGGCAAGACGGTATTAGAGCCCGGCCCCCATAGCACTTCCGATGCCGTTCTACAACACAGTGCCGTTATTAACGTTTTTTGTCACGATATACGGTCGCAAGGGACTGTAACGGCGTCGCACGGGGACTCACGTGTTTGTAAGGCCGTATTCTCAGCCGGGCTGAACCACTTTCGGTTTGAGGTCGACGACGGTGGCGGCTGTCCTTTTGCAAAGAGGATGCTGTGCCCATATGGTTTGTGCATCCTACGTGCAGACCCTGGTACACTCAAAGTCGACCTTTGATAGAGGCTGACTGGATACTGGCTGCTGGTCCTTCTTCACGCCAACCACGACGGAGTCCCGACCGCCGAAAGTGTCGGGCGGTGGTGATCTGTCGGGCGAATGCCGTGCCCGGCGGAAAGCATCCGTTCGTAGGTCTTTGTGCGGCGACGACGCAGATGCAGACGGTTCTACGACGGCTTGGGCCTGGAACCCCTACCCCACCACTGGCGGCTTCGGCTGCGGCTTTGTGGCGGTCGTTAGTGTGTGGCGGGTGGATGTCGCGACAGGTAGTTCTTCGGGCATTTCGGAAGCACGGAAGGTTTCAGACAGGGCAAGTGATGGAAACCGACGAGGAGGGATTTGGTGAGGGGAAGGATGCGAGAGTGAGTCTAAATATATATGCCGGGGAGGGGGTATGGGTGACATTTAGGAATGGAAACACGGAAGGATGGAAGTTGGAGCTTCAGACAGACTAGATCACGAAGGTCACGTTAGTCTGGATAGGCACAGCTGCCGGCAAATGGCGTGGCGCGTAGACGTATGCATTATTGAGCCGGCTCCAATGGTGGAATTTCATGGTTGAAAGACATTAAAATTTGAGGCCAAAGCGGGTATCAGGTATGTGAAGCATAGCGATCTGCTTCTGTGGAAATGCATGGGGAGATGAATGTAAGAATAGGACCCTAGAAAGTACATGAATCTGCTCACATAATTCTTCATGAGCAGATTGCGAATTGTGTTGTTGTCGAAGCCCCTCTAGTCACAAGTGTCGTTGGCTGATGAACCTCTTCTTTTAGCTACAGTGGCCCCAAGATTGGCCAATTTTGTAGGCAACCATTCCCCTCGATGACGCCAAGTCTCGACTCCCACAATCCATGGTATGGTCTGTCGACGGGAATAGGTGTCAGCACGCACGTGTCGTGTGAATGAGTTTCTCCTGCATGCTAATCAGTAGAATCCTACCGCATACGTAGAAACTCAAGGTATAGCCGCAGATCTTGAACAGCTCCACGCCATTGAGAATCCGACCCCTCACACTGACCATAAAGGGACTAAGTGAGCGCTGAGCTGTATGCGACAACTTCCCGCGATTCTCGCTAAACTCCTCGTTTGGATCTTGCGCACTAGGAGTCACGTTCTTTCGGTCCTCTTCGTCGCCAGGTACGTATCTGCCATCACTCACAAATGGATTTGCACAAAGCGGTGCTGACATGACGCAGACCTTATGGAGCGGAACCTCACGGGACCCCGCGCGTCCTTCCACGAGAAGTATCACCCGGCTCGACGATTCTTTGTCGAACCCAAAACAGTCCGCCTCCGTAGATCATCATTTTCTCGGGTGTGGACGGGCACTAGTTTCCGCACGACAGCGTCCTGTAAAGTGAGAAGATCTTCTATCCTTTCGGAAATACACTGTCTGCAATCTCCCTGAGTCTTAGTTGGTCGTGCTTCACCGCCGGAGTATGCAACACAACACGGCCCGCCATCGCATTCATCGCCTTCAGTGCCAACGAGTCTTTCCTGTGCAGGAGGTCGTGGTTTTTCGCCCCCCACGCCCCTGGAAATGTCCATGAATACCGCAGGAAGAGAATGGGTTCCCCAACATAGTTTGCAATATAGAGAGCGATGGGGCCCGGTAGACATCGCTCCCAAGTACTGGCAGCGGAAGCACCGCCAGGGTCGGTTCTCCTCCTCGCAGATAGATACTGTTTCATGCCGGCAGATTATCTAGTTGCAGACTCCCAGTCTCGTCCGCTGCCATCGATGTCGTACGCGGTGCTCACAACAATTTCGTTAAAAGCCCTACCAAAGCGTCATACAGTGTGACTGACGCAGTCGTCGCCACAGTGAACCGACGTGAAGCGGCCGGGTTTTTGGAGCGCTCGGCATACTTTCGCAGTGGCGGATGTATCATTGTACAGGTCCACGATAAGGTTCACGGATACCGAGTACTGCGATACCAGCTCACTCATGTGCTTCATGCTCTTCTGCTCATCTCGAAGCACCTTTAGGCAGTTCCCTTCTTCAACTACCTACACCTCCTTTCTCGGCTCCAACTGCTCGATTTGACCGATACAATCCGCGCATACTACGTGCGAAGACTGCACATACCCCTTGCTCTGGTAGCATACCCAGATATTCTGCGCCTGAGAAGGTACATTCTTCTGCGAGAAGTGACTAGCCTATTGCTTGAATGACATACGTCTACATCGCTCTATACTCGATTTTTGCGTACAATGATTTCGCGCTTGGATAGACACCATTGGCTAGTCCTCCATGTTAAAAGAGTGGTCTGTCTGCGGTCTTCTCTTCTACAAACTGGCCCCATGACTGCCCTCGTCGTGCACTTCCCGACTGTGATGCTTCACGTGCGAAAGCTACACGCCGAGTTGGAGGCAACTACGAAGGATGATTCTGTGGCCGGTATTGGCAAGCAGTGCGTCTAACGTTGCGATGGAGGCCTTCAAGTCTTCGTCGGGGATGACGTCGTGCGACAAGTTGTTTGTACCATAAAAGATTCTGATGGCGAGTGGGACGGCCGTTATTAGCCACTAAGCCTTCAATCCGGCCACTTATCCGGATCGTCAGCGTGGTGGTTGAAAAGTTTTTGGCAAGTACAGCCATGCACGCAACAGTGCGACAACGGGACGTCGGGGAGCTGTGGAAGATGGTCGCCCGAAAGAGCCCTGGTGAGGAGAGAATCCTCGAACCCGTCCTCCGGCGGTGGTGATAGGCTACTGCAATTGGCCCGTTCCGGTGCTTTGCGAGAGAGGTCTTTCAGCTCCGGGCCAAGTAGCTGCGGAGCGGACTGCAAAGACCGAATAACTCGCCCGGTACGGCTGGGGGCCACGAAGTCATCCTGCTCGTTGCCACTACTTTTCATGTTCAGCCCTGACCCTTCTTTCAGCTCGGAGAGCAAAAAACCGGGATGCTGGGCGGAAGGCGCCCCATTTGGCCAGATACACCTCTGCGATAGCCACCAACTACGGCTTGGTTTTGGGTCATCCAAATCTGAATTCAACGGCCGTGGGGTCATCCAAACAACCGCTTGACAGGCTTTGTCATCACGGGGCGCATCACGCTAATGGGTCAAGGCTTTCCGAGGCTCCAATTTCAAGTTGGCGACAACCCTTTGTAATGGATCATGTCGCTACCTTAAGCGGTCGGAGTACGGCCGGTCAGTACGTCGGTTGATGTGGTCCAACGTGTCGCTTGTCGCGCCGAATCGCCTGGTGAGCAGGAATATATCTGGAGCCGCTCGCGAACCCATGTCCCTCTCCAGAGCTCCACTCCGTGCAAGCATACTGCTGGTAGTCTTCTCTCGAATTGCAGTCCCGTCCCCTTCCGGCTTGTTCCGCGCCGCGAACGTTGCAAAGTCGTCAGTATGTGATTTGAAAGGCACAAAGTGCTGAGTACCCGGACTAAATAGAAGATAAGGGCCGGACGGTACCTCAAAATCCGAAGCCCACACGGCCTTTCCCAAGCCTGTGCATGCGAGAGGTACCGGCCGTCCAGAATACATGATCGCATAACTGCTTCGAATCTTCTTCTTCTGAATTAGGACGCGTTTGCTGCCGCAACTTCAATAGTGTACGTGGGTTATGTGGGCGAATATAGCAGCATCGAAAGCACGGGAGCTGTCGACGGAATAGACATCCGACAGAAGTACCTTCTGAGCACTACTGGGCATAGCTAGGCTGCATTTCCCACCAAAGATGAACGATCACCTGCAGTTCGCATGGCATAGGGCCGCATCTGCAATCGTCCCATTCCGCTTCTTTTATCGCGTTAATAACACGACTGTCGGCGCTGTGAGTGCAATCCATCTCACGAGTTTCATTTCCTCCTCGGGAGGGACTGGATCTTCGCTCTCTCTAGAAGTGTACAAGGCGCTGCCAGGCTTTCGCTGCTTGCTCCTCACAGCCGCAAACCTCACTGGTAGCAATTGAGACGCTGCCCGCTGCGGAGATGACAAAGTGCAAGAAGGGCGGCCGGTCCAGCCTCTTGGGGACAAACTTCGTCTTCATCCCCGGTGAAGATCAAAGACCGTTGAAGGCAGATGAGAACAAGCGGACTGTCTCGCGCTTGGAAGAGGTCGGTCGGTGCGATTGTGGCAGGACAGTGAAAAAGGAGAAATGGAAAGAAGCCTATGAATGCTCGACATACATGGAGTTGGGAGCATGGGCATGCAATCTGGGCAAGAAATACCACTTCGACGAAGGTACAGGGAGAAGGGGCGGAGATGGAGCAAGGCAACCAAGTGGGGACACTTTGGTGTGTCCATAACACAAGTGAGTGAGGTGTGGTGCTTCGGGAGTAGGTCTGTAGCGTAGGTGCAATGGAAAGAGAGGAAATTGGATGGGGTCACAATGCGTTCAGAGCTGCTCGCGTTTCTGTTGGTTACGAACAGGTACGATCTTGTCAGGGCCCGTTTACGAAGTATGGGGAAGTAAGTATATCATATGAAGGCCAGATGGGGTGTAGGGCGCCACTAGTGGGGGGTGACGACCTGCCAATGTGTAGGTCTGCGGAATCTGACCAGAACAGTAACATTTGTCTACTCATGCGTTTCCATATTAGCGCATCCCGAGTCCCTCTCACCAGCGACACCCCCCACGCTAAAGTTTCGTAACTCTCCCGATCGCTCATTCACGGGCGGCCAGGTCTTCTTTCCAGTCCTCCAGTTGACGGTATTGACACGTCAAATGTCGCAGTCGTCTTCAGCGTGTGCCTGAATTCAGAAGGTCATCAGTAATACTGTCAAGTGAGACGTGAACTAGGCAGCTCGCAGGAACTGCGGCGAAGTTTCTGAAATTATAAGTGTGGTGGAAGCTCTATTTGTCTTGTCAAAGCTGTCTGGAAGTCCTCCATGGATGACTTTGCTAGCCAGATGGTAGAGAAGGGCTGCCGCGAAGCAGAGATCTCGCGAGTAAGCCGACAAGCGCGCGGACGAGGACCCCAATGCCTCGGGGGCATCTCTCGCTTTAATCGCATGTAGTGGCGATGGTAATGCCACTCAATGGTACCCGGCAGGCCGCACAAAGAGGGTCGAGCAGCGCCAAACCCCTGTGGGTGACCTACTCGTTCTGTCTCTGAGGTGAAAGACCGGGTGGTACCACTCTTCTGGCGACCCGCGGTGCTACAGAGCCACTGGCCTCTCCCGTACGACATGTAGCCAATCAGAAGCCTGGTGGTCCTTTTTCAGCAGCCTCAGACTTCAGCTCGAGCACAACTATTTTCACCGTCTGTGCCGCAGTTTTGCGAGTACGACGCATCTGCAGGACCGACAATGGCGCCTTAGTACGGTCTTCCATCCCTATCGAAGAATAGCAACCTCATCAGGGGACCCTTAGGCCTCGCGATGCATCAAGGATGGGACCCTTTAGCTCCTTGCCTCTGCCGACGGCGTCCTGGACTAGGGCCAAGAGCTCCACTTTAGCTCGTCTACGACGGGTCTCGTGTCAAAAGATGAAATAGTCACAGCGAATTTATGTCGATCAGATAAATGGAGTCGCCTCGTAAAAGCAAAATATCTCTGGTTTCAGAACAGGGGTCAGTCATTGCAAGGAAGTGCGACTATGAGGCTACGAGGAGCACCCCGAGTTGTACTTCAGATCTAACGGAACGGTTTCCGAGCCCACGTGACTGTGAGCCGGTTCGGAGTACGCTGGAAACAAAAACGGGAGTGTACACTTGAGGCGCTGGATTTCTGGGGGCCCTTAGCTGGCCATACCGCGTGCCATATAGACAATCGGTCCGAGTGTCAAGCTTCCGACACAAATGACGGCACCAGACACCTGTGTCGCCGAGACCGTTGAGAAGTAGCATGTCGAATAGGGCCATTGTGAAGAATCTGAGCTGGACGCTTCAAACTGAACTGCAGTCCAGAACTAGACGGGTCATGGTGAGCCGTGCGTGGGAAGAAAGCTCCCCGTAGACGGCACGGAGGGCCTCATGCCTTTTGCAGCGATGGTTATTGCCAACGATGAGAAGTACTACACGTATCCATACACAGATCAGCCAAAACGTCTGGTGAGAAGGGGGCGTGCACGGCTGGGCACTCATAACAAGCCAACCATGTCATTGGGTGCCGAATGTCGTGGGGATTGCGGGGAGTCTATTCCGACGAACTACGCTCTGTATGGGAGGGTAGAGAAGAAAACCAGTGACGTGAAATGTGCACGGACGAGAAATTTCACCACGTAGCTGATACAGTGCGTAGGATGTTTCTTCACAATCTCGTGAGAGGTCACGTTCGTATACGACCGCAACCAAGCAGAGGGTTCCCCACAGCGACTTCAAGCGTGGGCAAGGCTGGGAAGGCCATGCCGGGAGAAAAGGACCTTGACCTTCACGTGGCGGTGACTTGGCAAGTTTCAGAAGTACCTTGCTGAGCTGAACGGGACGTTGAAGTGCTTATGCCCGATGCGAATTGTACGCTTGAGCGCCCAGTTAGGAGCAGTAGTATCATACGCGCGGTATATTGAGGGCCGCAGGTGCTGATGTGAACGCTCTTCCTGCCTAACGATTTATAAGTTCCTGCGAATTGCAACGACGCGGATACCCAACACCGCTCGCAGCGTTTTATCCGGTTTTGTTCAGGAAGAGCACTTTCCGGCATATTGTGTCATTCAGAGGGGGTTTTTGGAGCTGAAGAATAACGGGGTAGAACGGTCTGGTGAGGAGGTTCGCGAGGGTTATATAGGAGGCGCCCTTCGAGTAGCGACCAACCTAGCGAAGTTGCGTTCGGAGAACAGGTTTTGTTTGGCGGTCAGAGAGATATAACTTTCCCTCAGCGTCTGCAGAATGGCTAGTACTTTTGCTAGTTGTAACGGTATCCACGTAAAATCAAGGAAGGGACGGTGTGAACCTTGCAATGGTGCATCATGTCTGTGACGTATTGTGGGCACATGCCCGCATCAGTTCAAGCGCGCTTTTCTTCGGGCAGAGGGTGAGTAGCAGTCTGTGCACAGCCCAAGCCGAGGGTCGCAAACCACTCTTCTATCCCGGTAGCTTACTAAATAGAAGAAACATTTGTTTTCGTTAGTTCTGGAAAGGAGAGGATAGCCTGTTCGTTTCCAAGGCCAGTTCGAATGGGACTGTTCCTCTGCAGGGGTCTGTGTAGAGTCTGGTTACATAGAAGCAGTGATCGAGCTAGTGGCGCTGAGGTGTTAGGTAGGGGAAACGGGAGTTCGATCGGACTACGTCTGCTCTCCCATGATAGCCCAAGGCTCGCACGGGCTAGACTAGGAAAAAGGAAGAGCTTCATGCCGTCGTCGCTGCATCCCCTGGAGCAGGATTGGAGATTCTGGGCGATACACAGTATCGTATGCAGATAAGCCCGAGCAGATGTATCGCACGTAGTCACCAACATTGTCCACTGGTTAGACTTTCTACCTCTCTCAAGCCAACTTATTCTTGGTCGGCTGGACTGAATCATTTTCATGCAGACTGGAGACAAATCGAGGTAAGAGCACCGATCAAAAGTCCAGACGTTCCGTGTAGTCAGCGGCGTGGAGCACGAAGCTGCATGGCTGCCGTATCGGCGGGTCCAAGCCGCCAGGTTCGTAAACGAATTGACCGCCATGATTGCGCGGTCAGCATAGGTCAGTGAGGTTAAGGTCAGGATGACATTCGTCTACAGCAAGACAGAATCCGCTAAGAACTCAAGCACGCTGTGCTGTAGCATCTTGGAGAGGTTTGCACGATCTGGACCGAATGTTGCTCGAGAACTTCGACCCGGAGTAAATCTAGCAAGACAGTCCCGCCCTGACAGGAAAGCCGATCAAAAAGGTCAACGCGATTATCGTAACATTCTTTGAGTACCGAGCAGAGTATCGCACCGGTTAGGTGGCCATCTTCGTTTCTGAGAACTAGAAAAGCACGGGCTGGCAAGCAAGCGATACTTTAGGTCTACACTCCGAAGCTATATCTAGCACGACACATTCTGTGCTTGCTGTATACATTCAGGCACGGAGTCACGACGAAAGGGCACTCTCGGATACAGACGACTATGGGTTTAACGGCAGCAAGGCTTTGGGAGTACGAGATTTTGCGGACGAATCTGTTGATGGCTGTCGCCTTTTCCTCGGGCGTGTGGCGGAGGTCTCCCTGGAATGGGGTCTGCGAGTAGTAGTAGGGACAGGCATTTCGATGTTGTCGACCTCCAAAATCATAATTTGCATCTACAAGGAGGGACAGGAGATGAAAGCCGTGGGTCTCCAGCCTGGTCGGGTGGTGCTCGAGAAAAACATTGGGCATGGGGGCTTTCAAGACGTTCGTACGCTCTCCTAAACCGTGATCTTGCGGGAAGCTCCAGTGCTCTGCCATCGATCATCTCAAGGTGGGCATCAGAATGCATGAGAACCAATCATGGATCAATGCGACGGGCGTCGGGCAGGCATCATGATAGCGAAGGCCTGTAGTTCTTGCGACATTGTGCGAGAACATGACAACGGACTCGTCGTCTGAAGCGTCCAGCATGCAGCAGAGTCCTTCACCTGCGTAGGGTCCGATCGGGCGACCGCCCGTCATGGACCCGGAGAAGTTCACGAATAGGGCGGGAATGCAAAAGTCCCACTGCGTGCCGGCCTGATCTGTGTTGGCTCGGCAGAATGGAACAGTACTGGCGGATCCAAACTAGTATCGACGGCTCCTATCGGGAGCTCGTCTGTTGACTACAATGGAGGAGCTCAACCTCGGACATTGTTACCTCATGATCTGCTTGGAGCTCCCGACGTGTAAGTTGTGCAGCAGTTCGAAACCGATACTAGGGTGTGTATGACGACAAGAATCGGGCGGGAGGAGGAGATATGCGGCCAGGAAAGAGGGAAACTTCCACAGGGAGGGGATGGCAAGGAATTGCTGCGCTTGTGCTGTGCCACCTCGTGCCGGAATCGATCTACCGCCGAATGCATCAGCAGCGGCATAGGCTTCGAGGTTGGTCCGTTCTCTGCGGAGATGGAAAATGGACTACGCAGTGCCAAACGTGGTCGAGGCGGAGGAGTTGGGGAGTGCTGACGGTACGTCGACAAGGTTGCAGGGCTTGATAGTATTTGCGTATGAGCGAGTGCCAACGTTGTCCTTTGGTTCGGGTTTGTCGCGTTAGTAGCTGCAGACAAGTGGGTGACATTTCTAGAGACGATGGAAGTCGTCTGAGTACATGAACCTCACAAGGACTTTTTCATATGGAGATGATAGCGGAGAGTGCAAGGCAGAGTGTTGTATGAATGTTTTGGTCTCTGGTACGAAAGCAGCCGAATAAGTGAAAACGGCTGCAAAGCCTCTGTCGCCCAATGTGGGGAGGAATTTGGCAGAAGAATACCAGACGACGGTACGCCCAGAAACTATTCAGCGTCGCCATTAAATGGTAGTGGATCTGAGTAGAGTCAAATGCAACGAATAGGTAATGAGGGCGCTCTTTTTGATAGTAGGGGCGAACTCGTCTGTGTACGTCCGTATGTGAATTGGCAACATGTGGGCCCCGGACGTACCGATCTCCAAGATTACATTATCTAGCTTTTCACGCATCATTTCTTCCTCAAGGTCATGACAAAGCTGGAGGATTACGTCAGTCTGGAAGGGATGGGCCGAGAAATGCGTTTTCCGCGGGGGGCGGGGAGAAGAGACCACAAGGATGGCTGGAGTAAGTTTCCGCGTTGTCGCTCGCTACATAACTTCGCCGCATCTCGACAGCGTACTGGAAACAAGCAGTTCCGAAGGATGGACCGCTGTTGACCAATACGCTAGCTACCGAGGAGGGCTAATAATGAAGCTTTTTCTCTATCACGAGGATTGTAAGGGAGCAACATTGTCGTGAAGAGTGAAAGAGATCTCAAATATGACTGAGGGAGAAGGTGGCCTCCATCGAGAAGGACACGGTCCTAGGAACCGCGCAACGGCCGATTGTCCTCGTGCCGTCAGGGAGAGAACCTGCGATAGATTTTATGAATTGGTGACCGTTACTTGTGGTCGCCTCGCCATCTGTGAGACGTGGAAATCGGAGTGAGGGAAACAGAGAAGCTGGGGCCTGGTTACGTCTGTGATTCCGGAAACGGATACGGACGTCCACTGAGTGCAGTACGGGGTCTAGTGATACCCGTCGTTCAGTACACACATTGTAATTCCAGGTCTAGTATTACGACAACTGAACTGCCACCCAATAGTCATCCGAGTCTAGCATTCATAGAGTAGGACTTCCACCAGGTGGACGTCCGAGTCCAGCAATACTGACGCCGACGTCGACCGGGTGAAAGTTAGAGTCTAGTATTGATAAATTTGGACGTCCACGTGGTGGAAATACGGGTCCAGTAGTACTGGCTCATAAACTACGGGCCGTGGAAGTCCAGGATGCGGTTATAGTGCGGACCGTACTGCGACGTGTGGAAGTCCATCCCTTAGTTTACTGCTCAACAACGGCCCTCTTCGCAGTTCCGAATGCAGTTAGGCTACGCTGCAAACTGCGTAGCGTGCAGCTGCGCAGCGCAGTTACTAAAACCAAAGCGAATGGCCACTGCGCGCGGTGAACGTCCGGTTTTGTTCCACTATATTTCGGTTCTACTATATTTCGGTACTACTACATGAATAGTCCTTCTAGATTATATGGACGGATCTACGTTTTCCCCATCATGCCAGACCATCATCCCTCCTCCCTCTCCTTCTGCACTTCCAACAGTCCGAACTCGCAGCATCGCATCAAACACGAAATGCCTCGCCACCATTGAGCGACGCTACCCATCCCGCTCGCCTTCCCTTTTTGTCTGTACACCAAAGTTCACTACCACCCGCATTGCCTCGCGCTGTCTATCTCCGACAGCCTGCATTCCCCGCATTGCTTGTCACTCTACCTCCAGCAACCTCCGATTCCCGCCCCGAATCGCCCGCCACCCGTCTCGCCACTTTTCAACGACACAATCTATCCCACTCACATTCCTTTCCAGTCTGCACACCACATCACACCTCTACCTGCCCTCCCTCCCCAGCACTCCATCGCCATTTCCACCCCCAGCGGCCCGCACTCCCTGCATGCCATCGCGTACCACACGTCTTGCCACTCTCCAACGACGCCACCCCTCCAGCCCACCATCCCTTCCAATTTGTACACCCCACCCCACCATAACCCGCACTTTCTAACCCTCTCCACCTCCAACAGCTCGCACTCCTCGAATCGCATCGGACTCCCCACGTCTTCCCACTTTTTGACGATACCTCCTATCCGGCTTAAATCATTGGCGCCCGTGCGAATATCGTTTCGAATACGCACTGCTTACCTGTGCACGCAGTCGCATTACAAAGAAAGAAGGTCGTTTAGTACTTTCTGTTGACGGCAGAGTACCTTTGTGGACTTGACGACGTGGCGTTCCTCTTCGTTGCGGTTTGAATTGGGCCTGTCGCACGTTCTTCCGTTCCAGAGTCTTGCCGCCGTGCTTTGGAAAAACCCTACACCGTACGAAAATTTGAAAATCTTTGAATCAGGAATATAACAGTATCACTGCTTTTTGATTCCCATCTCTCGTTATAGTAGCCGTCAGCGAGTGCACGATGTTCTCTTCGGGACGCAGCCAATAGCATGGATGTGTGTTGAATGGCAGGCCCCGTATTCCTCCTTGGCCACTCCTGCGTGCACGAGACCTGCACTGGATTTCGTGAACGCGGGAGTGCTCGCAAGTGGACCTCACCACCTGTACGTAGTGAAAACAAGTAGACATCTCCACCCGTGGAAAACATCCTACCTAGCCGTTCTCCGATGCCTCCTGCGAGCCCTTCTCCTTGAATCCATCTGTGCCAGCCCTCAATATGCGCAGCGAATATCGGCACAGCGTCTACCGGTTTTTCGACGCGTACTCCCTTTCCGAAGAAGAGGGACTGAGTCACTTCCGAATACACCAACCGGCCGAGCTCGCCCATAATTCCCCGCAAGGTTCATTCGCCCCTGAACCTCCCGTCAACTACGATGACCACGTCGTTTTCGAAGAGTCTACGGCGACTCTGGTTCTCTTCCTTCTATTCCTGTGTCACCGTGATGCAGAATCGACCACAGATAAGACTGACTTCCTCGTCCAATGCATTGCAACTTTTCATGCCGAAGTGAAGAGGGCTGCCAGCCTGTGCCCCGTTGACAAGATCACCTCTATCGTGAGGGATACCCACATTTCTTTCGAGCGCTTGGGAGACTGCCTGTGCTCCTCACAAGAGTGTCGCTCCCTCACACTCGCTGTTTTCGAGAAGAAGCTTCACCATCATGGCTTCTCCGCAACTCGTTTGTTGGACCGTAGCGGTATGTCCTTCCGAACTGCCTACTTTCGGGACCTTGTCGAGGTCCTGCGAAAGCGGGTAGCACAAGCTGACAGAAAGTCTTGCCACTTCCGTCCCTGTCGTGACCCCCCGCAGAGAGACACACCTCTCTTCATGCATACCCTACCGACTGACGTGCACAGATGAATTTGTCAAGACCTCAAGGAAGAGGTCATAGGCAGGGAGCTCGAGTGTGTCATCTGGGACACCGGGACGTTTGGGACCCACTTCTTTGTAGGTTGCGTACATAACTATACAGATAAACCCACCTCTACACCTCAGAACAGCGCCTTCGTTGCCGATCCCGTGCAACTGACTCCGCTAAACTCCTCTGCGTCATTGCAGCGGTGCTGCATAATGTCCAGGCACACCGTCGTTGGCTATCGCCTTGTCCACCTCTTACCCGAAATGGACGACAGAGGCTTTCACATCCTCCAACCTTCTTCGCCTACTTGCGCACCAGGCACCGAAACTTACATAACACACTCCGCCCTGCACTCTCTGCTGACATCTCTGTATGAAGAAGCCTTTGTAGGCTTCACATGCTCATACATCTACCATCGTCCCTGGAATTGTCACTCGATCCCCACCAGCTACTATTGGGACATACCCGATGCTAAGGAGATCATCCGCACTCGATCAGGCACAAAAACAGCCAACCTTGCAACCGTTGCGAAGTACCTCGGAACCCCCTTACTTCGTCCGCCTCATTGCCGGCGCGCACCTCGCAGTCCACCATCCATCTTCGCAGAAAAGTTGCCGCCGCCGATGCCGACACCGCTGCTCATGCGTCGACAGGCAGGCCAGATGAGGCATGAGCGGCCACCGTACAGGCGCAAGAAGCCTTCGCCACCTCCGCCCTGGGGAGGTTGCCATCCTTCCTGGAAACATACCCCCTCGTTCCGTCCAGTTCTCATCTCGACGTGCCTTCCCTTTTCGGTTTCGACCCGCTGCACATCTTCCACCTTGCCACATTCAAGGTAATCAGGACGTGCATATTTGTTAGGCTCGATTCTTCTATCCAATTGACAGCGCAGACTTTCGCCGGCAACAGTTGGAAGCAGTTCAGAACAATCCGCACTGCTCTCCTTCGCGGAGTGAACAAAGTTCGAGCTACCGGGCAGAGGGACCTCTTCGTTTCCGGTCTACACGTCGACTTCTCCGCCTCTGAAGAAAGGACTCGCCTGAACGCACTCTACACAAATGGATGAGTCCATGGAAAGCTGGAAGCCAAACACTTCAAGTCCGTTGACATGTTCTTCCCAATTATTGCATGAATCATATACCGTTGCTAATATGGAGCTGACTCCACGCCCCTTACATCTACTTATGCGCAGTACTCAGACATTCTAGTACCGAGCTCGAGATGGGGGCTAGAGAAGCGCCAGAGCATTGCCGAGATTCACAAAGTAGAGGACCGTACAAATAAGTTTAAAGCCTCCAGGCTCCACAACTTTGGGGACCACTGGCCGACCAAGATCGAGACCCTCAAGGTCCATCTCTTCACCCAACTTGCAAATGATATCCGCAGCTCTGAAGGCCCACAACATCTAGACGCCCATATTCATGATTACGGTCACATCACATTCCAGCGAGATTACCTCCGCATTTGCACGCGAAGGGCAGCAACCACGAACGAAACCGTCCGCTGAATCCAGCACTCCAAAAACCTTGCTGCCATTCGAACTCACGTCGTCTCCGTGTCACAATTGCATCACCTCACAACCCTACAAAGGAATGTAAAAGACAGCCAGGGAGCGTTTCCTGTCAGGGAGGGCTTCAAAATGCACCTATGCGAAGTCGCTCACTTGAGAACACTTGCCATGCCGCTTCTCGGAAATAAAAAAGGCCACCTCACCGCCGCGATGCTCCAATCACTACGCGAAGAAGCTCCTGACATCTGCAGCGATCTTTTTGTCTAGCTTGGTAGCCGGGGCACCGCTGTACTTTTGGACTTTGTCCGGGCCGAGCTTTTCCAGTAACATGCGCTCCAAACACGCGGCACTCTCCGCATTACTACCGTCAAAAGCAGCTACGTTCTCGGCGGCTTTTCTCCACCTGCTAACGACTATGATCCCTACCTGAATGTCATTTGACTCGACCCAACGTGGAAGGATGTCATTCAGATTGTTTATGAAAATAGCAGTTTCGGCCCAACGGAACCGCGGCGATTAAGCTTCGTGCTCCTGGCCGCTGACGACGAAGATCTTACAGATACTGTATGGGCGGCCCAGGCTCTGTCCATCTTCCGTACTCATGATCGTGAACCACTGCAACCTCCCGAGTGTGCCTTTGTTCGGTACATGGGTTGTATTGCACCAATCAACGCTGTCGATGACACTCTGCGACACGGTTGCTTGCGGTGGTATACAGAGAAGATTGTAAATGGGACAGAAAATCCCATCCTGCTCGCAGATATGCGGCGACGAGGGCGTGAAGCTCCTTGTTCTCCCCATTTTGGCCTGTGCAAGGCCTCTGCTATTACTGCGACAGCTCACGTGATGCGGTCGAATCTCCACATCCCTCCATTCATACCTCAGCTCCACTGGCTCTACCATCGCCTACACATAAACAGGCTTCACAGAGACCCTGATGCAGGGCTATGCCTACTTGAAGCCTTCCCTCCCACGGACACGCCTTTCTTTCTGCTTCAGAATTAAACACACGAGAAAACTACGACGTAGGTAACGCGTTCAGAACATTCAAGCATGGTTTCCGCCCTTCTCTCTTTTCTTGGCGTCGGGAGGCACTCTTCATCCCCTCTAAGAACAGGCCGCGGGGAAGAATCCACAGGTGTGGCCGGAATGCGTGACAGGTCGGACGTAGCGATGAAAAGGGCATGCGGACGCTCGCTTTGGTCCACACGTGCAACGTAGCAATCGCAACACCGCCAAGCATACTTGAGATGTTAGCAGAGAGCCGCGTCTTCCGTACCGCCACGTAGAATTTGTTCTATGGACTCACCTTCACCACGTGTCTGGCTACTGCAGCGGCGCTTGCTAATAAATTCTCGCAACCGTTTTCATCAGAAGATTCGAACCCCTCATTAACTGACTCACACACCGCACATTGAACAGTAGAACCATACCGAAACACCTCGTGCAGAACAATGCCGCATAAAACGCTGCAAACCTTGCATAGTATTTGCGCGGTTGCCAGGCGCAAGTACCTACAAATCGTTCGGCTCCAAGTGCATGGCGCTTGCTCCCACGGCCTTCAGGATGATGTACGCGGGGTACTACTGTTGGCAGCCAGGCGTTCAGGCGTGCGAGTTGGCTGATGGACTAGTACGCGGACGTCCCATCCTGTCGAGCATGGTACCCTCGGAACTTGTAAAGGGCATGTCTTCCGAACGAGTTTGCAAGCAGTACGTCTCCCTCCTCAAGGTCATGCATCTCCTTCGGTACACGGTCCTCACCGTATGCTAGATTCTCGACCTTGCTGATTGGCCACCACGAGAGTTCTCGAGTTCCTTGCTCCTCTGCTGAGCTCATCAGTCTCACCCAGGCTTGAACTGCCCTTGATGAGCGCTCCGCCCGCTCGCTATCCGATACACGGGTGATGTTCTGCGACATGGAGAAAGAATACCCACGGCATTCGAACAGCTTCAGCCTAGAGTTTCTCTTCCGCGCGCTCATCAAGTGAGAGATTTTGAGCGTCGTCCTTGCGAATAGAGTATATTCTGTTGAAACAGCCTCTTCGCACCCAAGGCTGGATTCGCCGTCCGAGGACAAGGGTGACAAGTTCACGGTGCCAAGCTCAGCACGCACAATTACAACCAGAGGCGTCGCCCCATCGTAGTAGGAACGCGTACAGTACTCCTCACGATTGGCAAGAATCGTCGGGGGAATCGGCACGACACCCTCCTGGCCGCACGCGGAAACCTCCCCCGCCACGCATGGCTCGGCGCGACCCACTCCGTTCCAGACTGGAACAGGACTTGTCAGGTCCAGCTCAGCAGTTTGGCGGTGGCACCATGGCAAAACCGGCTTCTCGATGGTCTTGACAACACCCATATACTTTGCCCGCACTTATGTCATACACTTGCGACACTGAATACGTCCAGGTCAAGCACGCAGTGTGGCGTGCTGGGTGCAACCAGAAATGCCGTGAGTCACGCGAAGGCTCTTGTTCTCCTGTTCGATATCCTTGCATTCGGGTCGTAGTCGCAGGAACTTGCAAAACGTTGCCTTCGTCGTCAACTGCATCTCAAGGAGGTCTTGATCGACCTAACGCAGCTTCTCCTTGTGGTCGTTGATCCTTTTCTTGAGACCAACAATCTCTTGCTTCTCCATTTGGACTTTGTTCGTCTGCTCGGCAAGCATCGTTTATAGATCTTCAATCTGCTCACGCGAGATCGGTTGTGAGCGAGGTATAGTGGAAGTCTCAACCCATGCCCGGGACGGCATTGGCGGAAGAGGAAACCAAGAAGGTGTCACTCCTGATGCACCAGAAGGACGCAGGGTTGCACGATGAGTTTGCCCTGCTCCGCAGTAGATTTGTGCCCGCACAGGAGCGGCAATGCCCGGCGTGCGGACGCACGGGGTGAACGCAGTTCTGCCCGGCACGGTGAAGCTGACTGTGCTCGAGTCGCAATAATGTTGAATGGACGTACGACAGGCAGGCACGTAGCTGGCAGCACACTTTTGTGGACCTGCTTGTTTTACAGCAGCATCCTCAGTCGCCAGAACAGTGATATCATCGGCTTGTCAACCTTTAGGACTAACAAGAGACGGCGCCAGTATTGTCTTGGTCTGGAAAACCAGTATAAATCTGCCTACCAGGGGCTGCCAAGTTACATTAGCCTCGCGGTTCGGGGCAGTCACAGCGACAGGCATAGCGGGAGCATCATCGTTGCCGTCTGGCTGCATGTAGGTGCGCTTGCGAGACCGTTGTGTCAGTACAGCCGTTCTCGTCCTTCAGCCCGGCGGTGCCAACGATGTAGGGCTGCGCCACAGGCACGACAGGACAGAGAGAGGCTCGGCGAGAAGAATAAGCCAGGAAGCTACGTCCTAGTTGTTGTGAAATAATCAGTATAGTCCTATCTGGCAGCTCCCACTGGTAGCGGGGTTCTTGTAAAGTCATGCACGCGCGGAAAGTGCTTACCACCGTTTGAAGTATGAGAAGCGTTAACGGCAGGACTGCAAGGAGGAGCTGAGGGCCTCCGAATGGGAATTTCAGAGAGTAACGGAAACGCAGACTCGGGTGGTGTCACTAATGACACGGGTTCACATGTACACATTTGAAAATGCATGCGCACATGGATATTGTTTTCCAAATTAAATTGCGCACATCCATCTGCTCATGTGGTTTCACATGTGTAGCTCTCAGCTCCTGTTAACAGTGACAGCACTCCGCATCCGAAATAATCTACTTTCTTTCCGAAGTTTCGTGATGGGGACGCCACTCTTCGCAACTGCTGGTATGGAACAGGTACGTGAGCGTGTGTCAGCATGTTGAGCTCTGGCCCCTATTCTTCCAGTGAGGAAGACAAATCGGCCACACCTTCTTCCAGAGTACGACACATGAAATCCTCGTCATACTGATATATCGACGCGGTGTCTCCTGCTTTCCCTGCTTCATCCTCGTCTCTCCTCACTCCACTTCTATCCACGTGGTTTTCCTTGCTTCGCTTGAGACGCTTTGCTCATCCTTCCCCGCATCCTCATTATTCCTGGACTTTTTTCCGCCTTTCGTTTTGTACCGCACTGTAACGAGGGCGCTGGCTAAACTGAGCATGAGCGAGAAAGCAGGCTTGTGCTTGCCGGCCGCCATTGCCGTTGTCTTATCATCATGGGTGAACGCGAAGTTTGAGTTCATTAAGTTCTACATGTGGGCCTTCCTGCACTTTATAAACGCAGGGGACGACGAGATCTCAATGACGATCAAGAAAATTGCCGCAGAGAAGAGCAGGCAGCGAAAGCCTGGCAGAAACCTCCGCACTTCGATCAAGAGCGACGACTCAGTCTCTCGCGAGGTGGGCAGCGAGCAGATGAAGTAGGAAGTGCGCGCAGCGCTGTCATGTTTCTGACTGACGCGAAAAGACGAGAGAATCGAGGTGATCACGGATGCGGCCCTGAGCCAAAAGAACTATAGGGTGTCCCGAACTGTTGTCACAGAGCTCACTCCCTCTAAGATAAGCAAGGTTTGAGAACTAGTAATTCTCCCAGGTACTTTTTCTGTCGGCTGCCCCAGAACCAGCGAGGTTCGCATGGTCCTGCACGGGACTAACATGTGCCTTTTGGGGCGCGGCAGCAAACGGGTTTTCACTGTGAAGTAGATAACTTAAAGCAGAAATCGTCTGGAGTTCCCTATGCACCTACTTAATTGGGCGTGGACGAAGCGGTAGAAGCGAGTGGGAGTTTTGGAGTGCGACGCTTTAGTTGGACCCTACTTTGTGTTTCGTCCGCGCGTTCAGCACTTTGTGGCTTTGAGATCACCCGCTGATGGCCTTGGACCCATCACGCAGGAGACCACGCTGCAATGGAATGCGATAATAAGTGTGGAGGAGAGTACGAGCGTTACCGCAGCTTGGGCCCGAAGTGTGGAGAAACATGCGGCAATGCTGGTGGTTGCCAGTTTGTTTCTGTGGAGCTTGCAAGCTATCGTTAGAAATGAAACTTTGTACGCTGTCAAGCACGGCGGCAACTGGCCGTATCTGGACTGTTTTGAGTCGCGCAATGACCTTTTGCCAAGGGCCTTTGCCGACTTTAGCGGGGATACGCGGGAGGTCTTCGGGCTTTAGCTTGAAGCCCTTGAAGATGATGGTGCCTGTACAGAGGTTATCGACATGACCTCAGAGCTAGCGGATACCGATTTGGAAGAGACAAGAACGTGTCGCAATCTGCGGGTAGCAATTTCGAGCACGACGCACAGTGTGAACCTCTTAGGGCAGCCTCTGGGTTCTTTGTTTTCGCAGCTCAAGGAAGAGACGGAGCTGGGCTGGTAGGGTAGCGACAACAAAGTGCGGGATATTCTGGCACACGGTCGTACGGGGCAACCTAGTCAGGCCTTCCAGTCCACTCTCAACCCATTGCTGTCAGAACCATAGGACCCCCTTCGTGAATCACGACAACCAGCAAACCGCACTAGCCCGTCTTCACCACCGGAGAAGAAGACGAAAGAGGCGACCCCCGAGGAGAATCCATCGACCGAACTTCTTGCGGAGTTGCTCGGCGTGATGAAGTCGGCCTGCCATTTCGACATCTGCGCTTTACACGACCTCCTCAATCATCACACTGAACGACTCGGGTGAGTACCTCGACGGTAAGGTTCAGCTACTATGCACAGAACCCTCGCTAAACCCCAGAGGCGAGCGGGGTACGGACAAGTCTGCCCCTGATGTCTTGACCCACAAGAACATGGATACCTTCATCACCATGTTCGACGTGCTGCTTCATAAAACTGGCAACGGAATCATTTCCTATAGTAATGTGCAGTTTGGAATGTGGCTTCCGCGCCTGAAGCGTTACAGCCGAGAGGTCTACGACGAGGTGAATGACAGGGCCGTTGCCTCCAGAGGAAGGCGCCAAAAGGACTTCGTGTTTAAAGGGGAGGACAAGCCGATGGTCCACGTCCGAGGTCGAGGTCTTTACATGTGAAACCCCAAAATTAAAGGATGTGGGCACGCTTCAGTCACGCGATGGGCTGCCTGTTTCAGTCGGAGGAATGGGCCGCTTGAACAGCAGCTTGCCCGGGCATGCGACAAAAGCAAAGGGTATACGCAGTCGTCGCAAACAGCCTGGATAAATTTTATGGATGGAGTCCAGCGGTTGGAGTCCTGAGAGGTGAAAAGAAGAGCTGAGCAAGCAAGTCGCATGAAGAAGCTTGAACCTGAGCAGAAGGGCACCACGCACGTGAGCGAGCTGTTGTTGCAATATTTCAGACCGGGAGACCATGAGGTGGACCTGTCCCATAGCACTTGCGCGACTGCAAAAGCATGCCTACGTTGTTCCAGACATCGCCGTCTCGTGGGGTGGCACAATGATGGCGACTGCGTCGGTTACGCTTCACCGAGCTTGGTTAAGCCATTTTGCAAGATCGTTGTGAACACGGTGTGCTGAATTGGTGGCTCTCCGCGGGTTATGGAGACTGGCAGAGAGCACTACGCCGGCATGAAATGCAATATGTGTGCCGGGAGGGGGAGCTATCGTGAGGTCGCTCTTGCTGGGTTTCCTCGGTACCAATTTCTACCAGACTGCATAGTCCGGTTTATTGCGAACTACGCCGGGGAACCTATGCTTTTCCGGCGCTATCGACGGGCATCAGTGGACAACTGCCCGCCAAGTACCATGCCCTACTAGATACGCAAGCCCCAGTAATATTAGTTGCCGTGGAAGCGATGGCGAATTGTGTAGTAGTGCGTCCGTCGACCGTGAAGGACAAAGACTTCGGACTCGGGGTATTTGCGGACCGGGTCTTCGAGAGAGGAAAGATGACCCTCCCCTTCTCTGGGACGCTTCAATACGGAGACTTGTGTTATCGCACGCGGGAGAAGACAAAAACTTACGGCTGGGGAATTTTGTGGGCAGACAACGAACGTTTCAACAGGGTAGCCGTTCTCGTAGAAGGACACGCATAGTCTTATGAAGGCCGGAGGCATAAGTTGTACATTGCACTGGCACCGTTTTGTGGGGCTGGGTCCGTGACTGACGCCCGGTACTTGCCTGGGGATGAGGAGGAGCGGAAGAGCGGTTCCTGTGGCGCGCTGGACATAAGCTTGTGGTTTTACGAGTATCGACGGGAATTCTCGGAGGGACCTTTACGGCCACTGAAGAATAATACGATCCGTGCGACATGTGAGACTTTGAAGGGCCAGGAGCTGTTGCCGGACAATGGGGATAAGACTAGTTTCTAAGTAGGTTGTAGGATCTTCCAAAATAGCGTGCAGATAAACAAACTTAAACACTATTTGCCGGTTTGCGCACCAGATTCGGCCGAGCGCACCACACTTTACGGGTCGAGAAAGACTTCAACTCATCCGTAAGAAAGGTTGCCGAGAAAAGTAGGCGATGTTTGGGCCGCTAGAGCTCCAAAAAGAGGTTTCCAATGTAGTCGAAAATTATGCTAGGGGGCTGTCGCTAGTGACAGGGGCTGAGATCTAGACATGTGAAAACACATGAGCACACGGATATGCGAAAGTTGGTGTCACAAACAACATCCATCAGGCCATGTATTCTCATTTGTGCAGATCTCAACCCTTGTCAGTACTGACGCTGCCTTCGCCCAGGAAATTGGTATGTTTCTCAAACTTGAAATGAAGCTATTCAGGCATACTCCGAATTGTTCTTTTTCGTGCGCAACAATAATTGCGGCCAACCGTGCTTGTTTAACCTCCCAAGGCCGTTGTGTCCGTACCGCCCCTGCGCTATCACTTTCTTATCTGAGTCTTTCCATTCTCTACCATCACCTGTGCGCACTCTCCCCTACGCGGCTCGTTTCTCATCTTCTCCGCCTACCTATTGTCAAATCCCTCGTCCTTCATTCCCATTGTTGATCCTTTCTCGCAAATGGCGTATTTCCGAAATGACGGACAAACTTTCCACCACGGCCTGCACCCGCGACTGGCTGGCATCGGACACGGATCCGCAGGCGGGGGACAATTGAAGCTGGAATCGGAGCCAGCAGCGACGGGGCAGCAGTTTCGACCCGAAGTGTGCGTACAGCCGTCTCCATCAGAGTCGCCACCACGAAAACGCCTGCGGCGGGACGCCTCAGGCCAGGAGCGCCCTTCGTTCGACCGGTCTCCATCGTCAGAGACTTCTAAAGGTGAGTACTAAGACGTGGTTGCCGTGGAGGTCGATGAGCAGCCATTGTCGTGTCGGCATTTTTGAAAGGCCGACTATGAGTCCACCGAGGCCTATGTATACGTTGTGTAGACCATACAGTCGCAGCATGTTCTTCACGAAAGCTTGGAAGCCACCATCAACGGCCCCCAGGCCACCATCAACGGCCCCCAGGCCACCATCAACGGCCCACAGGCCACTATGGTTGAGCGCGGCTACGAGTACGACCTTGGTGTCGTGCTGGTGACAGTGCGACGGTCTCTCGCGACCTGGTATTGCCGACAAGACCATCAAGGACGTCAAGATATTGCCCGAAGGTGTCACATGTGCTATGGTGAACGGCCTTCATCGTCGCCAAGCTGTCCCTACGCTGACATAGGAAAAGGGCTGCAGGGCATGGGCTTGCGAGCGCCTCCACGTGCACACAGTCCGCCGAAAGGATTAACGCGACATGCCGGATGTGGGAATCATGACCGACGCGTCTCAGCAGAACACCTCCGCCGAACTGGTCCGCATCGACAAGTCGTTGTTCCACTATCCCATGAGTATTATTCACTTCATGCAGGCTGTCGCGGTGGAGAACGACATGGACCCACTGGAGATAAGTCAGAAGGGAACGGGGGGAAGCAATGAAGAAGGCCATTCTCGAACCAGCAAGCGGCCTGCATGCCTACCGCCGCGAGATATGCAAAGAGAAGATTTCCCACCGAGATTCGGGCCTCGTGAAAGTGGTAAGGAACCTGAACTTCGACAACTCGATCTCTAGGAAGCTCGGGATCACTCACCTTGATGACCAGCATCTTTGGTCATGAAGCCATCGAGTCGTAGCTGTATTCATGGTTTCTGTATCGCGGGTTCTTAACAATACGGACCGCGACGGAAATTTTGAACCCGAAGCCTTCAACGCGTGCGCACGGCAGCTTTTCCAATTCTGGCTACGCCTGTATTTGCAGAAACGGATGCATACGTCCACCGTCTACAATAGCCTAGTAAACCTTCCACCCGTACTGCACACCTTGGAATGCCATGGAATGCTGCCTTCCGTGGCATCCGAAAAAGTGGTGTTCGTGTAGTACGACGGCTTCTCGCATGGACGCCAATTTCCGAAGACAATATCTTTCCAACTACCAAGTCCAGTCAACGCCCGCATCCACTGCTCGCAGCTCATTTCCTAATAAAACGTCCAGCTCGTACGGGCAATTGTGCGGTACACTGCAGTTCCGCATCTCACGTTTTGTACCTCAATGTCAAATAATGACCTGTAGCCTGCCTGACATCGATAGGCATACCTTGGACTCTTTCTATTCACAGTTGCCTTCCCGCGTATTTCGGGCAACTGCACTGGAGACTGCCACGCAGAATACGCGCCATCTGCAGCCCTACGAAACTGAAGATTATTCTCGTTGATGTTTGCCTGCGCTGGCTCACACAAAACCTTTACGGACGTTATAAGGCGAGAGAGGGATTATATAACTCTGTGTCGATTTCTTGGACAGTTTTCTAAACATACTGGAACGCAAAGAAAGACAAATGTGTAATCCGCGTAAGGCGTACTACTATGCACGAGGTCTGCAGGACGACGTCGTTTTAGTGCTTGCCGAACATAAGACGTTTCGCTGTTTCCCGAAGCTCACACGTAGTGGTTCTTTCCCTCGTCTTGCGTTCGCGGAGTGGAGACTACTCCTTGCATCGACCCATCACTGATTAATATTGCGCGCACGAACTCGAACATCTGGCACCGCGTGGTTTTCGCGGAAGTGTTGCGAATTGCTGCGCAAGCCTAAGGCCTACAGTCGAGTCGGCATTCTTTTATACGAAACAACTGTCCTGCTATGCTGTACGGGCACCTATCCCTAGAAGCATGTGAGGAGTACAAACGGCACCACTTCACTCCACTCTTACCGTAGCCATGATACGGTTGAGCGGTGCAGAATGGGAGGTACACAGTTTTTGTGCTTAACAGTTCTTACACATGTGACACGGAGCGTAGAAATAAACTGAACCTTGAGTTGACGGGAGAGAGAGGTTGTAGATGTGTTTTTCGTGGCGTTGAAAAGTGAGTAATCTCAAAGATCAGTTTGTGTCACTGCTGACACGGGTTGATATCTGCGCGCATAAAAATACATGGGCAGATGGATGTTGTTTTGCAGGTTAAATTTCTCAATTCCATCTGCCCACGTGCTTTCATACCAAAAGTTCTTAGCGCCTGTCTCTAGTGTCAACCGCCTCATCCAAATTTTTGTTACTTTTTAAATCTCTTTATCCTGTTAAAGCGGCCCAAAAATCGCCCCGTTTTCTGGGCGACCCTTCTGGCGGCTGAGCCCAGCTCTCTTTCGGCCTCAATAGTGTGGCCTGCTCTCCGGAAGCGGTTTTCAAACTGGCATGTAGTATTCAAATTTGTTTACCTGCACGCTACTTTAGAATTTCCTCGTACGACCTCAAGAACTTACCTCTCTGACGTAGTTTCTCATCAGCTCGTCGCAATTCAGAATCTAACGCGTCGTCCAGATCATAACGGTTTTCAGTGCACGTAGAAATCTCTGCGACAAGTCCCCTCGATCCTCGTGAAACTCCATGTTTGTGCCTCGCGCTCTAGGATTACCGGTAGTTCGTCCCTCTTCCTCCCCAGACATGCACCCAGCGACATTCGTAAACCCAGCTACACGAAATGGTGCCAACACAATGTGCACCTTATCGCCCGGACCTTGAGGGGACTCCGTCCACCTTTCCACGAGACGGCCAACCCGCTTGAGACGTTGTTTGTCAACCTCGAACATTCCGCCTCCATAGATGTTCGTCTTCACCCACGAGCGCTCTCGCGAGTATGCGTACAGGACTGTCCCATGGAATGGGAAGATCGTCTCTTCTTTTGCAAAGACATGGGCTGCAAGTACCCCCAGTCCCACATTTTCGGACTTTACTGTCGACAAACGCGCCACCACACACCTCGCCCTCGCCTCCACCGTGCGTAATGAAAGCGGATCATGCGTGTCCAGCACCGCATGGTAGCTCTCCGGCCAGTTGTCTACTGATGGCTGTGAATAGCGCAGGGATAGCATGGGATCCCCAACGGAGCTCGCAATAAACCGGACTATGTAGTCCAGCAGACATTGATACCGGGGCCACCCAGTAGGAGCATCCGCAGGGTTACTGACGCTCGTAGCGGACACATTCCATATCATGCCAGCCAGGTACCTTGTCGCAAGCTCCACAACCCGGGGAGAGGCACCAATGTCGCACGCAGTGCTCACAACGCTCTCGCAAACCTGCTTAACCAAGCTAGGTAGAGCTTGACTGACACAGTCGTCATCATCGTTGTGCCCCACGAAACGGCGATGTCTCGGAGGTCCTACACATACTTTTGCAGTCGCGCAAGTACCGCTGAACAGGTCCACGACCATATGCTCAAGTGTAGAATACTGCAATACCAGCTCGCTGATGCTCACGACGCTTTTCTGGTCAGGTCGAAGTATCTCCATACGGCTCCCTTCGTCAGCTCTTCTCAGCACCTCTCCCGGCCCCGTCCACTGGATACCATCCAGACAGCTCGTCCAAGCTTCAAACGGTGCATGCCGGGCAGACAAACGAGGTCAGGGTGCAGGAACAAGAGATTGCTGGCCTGAAGAGAAGCGTCAACGCCTACAAGTAGAAGCTACAGCAGGCCAATGAAGAGCTGTTTGAGGTGGTGGTGACGACTAAGGCAACAGGAAACTACTTCGTGCACCTGTAAATCTGAAATCGAGGAAGTCAAGCATGAGAACGAGAGTCTACGCGTGGGTCTCGGGATTTCTGGTGGTGCCCGGCGGGCCACGCCGCGTGCCGGAACTAGACGTCGTTACAGTCGCAAGCGTATGACACAAATGGCGGCAAAGATCGTTGGTGTTTCCAAGACCGGCGAGAAGTAGATTCTGAAATGCTGCCACCCTAGAACTACTGAGCTCGACCCAACGAGTTCTATTCCAATATGGAGCTGGGTCGGGCAAAGCGAGTCGTGCGTGGCGGGGGAGGTCTCTGCGGACACCCTCGAGGGTGTCGTGTCGAAATCAACGATGAGTCTTGCCACTTGTCACGAGTATTTCACACGTTCCTCCCACGATGACGCGACGGCTCTGGTTTGGAATGGTGAGTGCAGAGCTTCCGACCAGATACTGGTCATCCTCCTTTTTCAACGGCGAGTCCCGCCACGAGCGCGAGGAGCCTACTTCGACGGACTTTGCCCTGTACGCAATCGTGCGGCAGACAATCTCTGACGCGATGAGCGCGGGGAAGAAAATCGCTTCGGACGAGATGTTCCAATGCCTCGGGTATTTCTTTGGGATGTCGCGGAAGGCCACATTTGTATTGGATAACGAGTGGGTGGAGCGTTCAGCTCGGGCACTTCCAGAGCGGGTCCAGTTGAGGCGTTCAGAAGCGGAGGAAAGGACTGCAGACTTCTGATGGTGGCGACTCAGCAAGGCCCAGCACTCAGCATACGCTGATTACTTCGTCCCAAAGGAGGTGTGTGATCTTGGCGAGGATGAAGTGATGTTCGGAGACTCTCTACGCCGATGTGTCCTTTATCGATTCCAGGGGTACCATCCTCAACAGGATGGGACGTCCGCGTACGGGTCTATCATGCAACCCGCACGCCTGGACGCGTGGCCGGCAACAGTGGTATCCTGCCCGCAGCATGCTGACAGCCGTGGCGGCCGGCCCCAACGCAATTACAGCCTGA
Source organism: Endocladia muricata (assembly GCA_032356245.1). Classification (NCBI taxonomy): domain Eukaryota; phylum Rhodophyta; class Florideophyceae; order Gigartinales; family Endocladiaceae; genus Endocladia; species Endocladia muricata. Next base: position 44,923 of record JAUKWC010084490.1, read on the forward strand.
CAATTTCCAATTACCAGCCCTCGGCAACTGGACCTTGCCAGCCACGCAGATACTATGCAGTATTTGCAGCGATTTATGGCGTACTGTTCCGCAAGAGATGTTTTGGTATGCTTCTACTCTTGAAGGGGAGTTCTGTGAGTCAGTCAATGACGTAGATTGAACAGTCTGGTGAACAGAATTGGCGAGGATAGATTAGCAGGCGCCCCTGAAGTGGCCACAAACGTGGTGGGGGTGGGTTTGGCGAAGAAATTTTATGTGGCGGTACGGAAAACGCGGTTGTCGGACAGCCTCTCCAAGAAGCTTTGCGGGGTTATCGCTTGCCAAATTGCACGTGCAGACTCAAGCGAGGAATAATATGAACTTTGCAATGGTGCGTCTGGCCTATCATGGATTCCGGCCAGAGCTCTGAATTCTTCTCGGCACGCTTTTGTTGGAACAGAGCGGAAATAAGTGCGGAGGCGGAGAAGAGAGAGAGCGGAGGGAATCGTAATTGTCCGTTGGTATCTCACTAAACAGATTGTAGTTCCTTAGTGTGTTCAATTCTAGTCCAGAGAGAATGGTGTGTCGGTCGGAGGTGAGGATCCGGGTTGGACTAGCCGTTCATCAGGGTCGCTGTAGACCCTGTATGTTTAGAAGCGACAGTAGAGCCAGTGAAAGTCTGTACGGAAACAAGCGATGTAGAAATTTGACCGCACCACGTCAGCTGTCCTAATAATAGAAGTGGCCCTGTAAAGGCGAACCCACGGAGAAGCAGGAGCTCGACACCCTTGTCGCCGCCTCTCTCGGAGAGGCGAAGGGTTATTTGTGAGATTTACATTCTCATTTGTACACCACCGCAAGCAAACCCATTGCAAAGTGTCATCAACAGCGTCAATTGGTGCAGCATAATGCATGTACCGAACGAAGGCATACTTCGTGGGTTGTAGTCATTCGCGGTCGTGCATAATGAAGAGAGAATGAAGCTGGCCACCCATACAGTATTTGTGTGTTCGTCGTCGTCAGCGGCCAAGATCAAGAACCTGAATCGTTGCCGTTTCGTCGGGCCGAAGCTGCTACTTGCATGAACGGGCCGAATAACATATTTTCGGAGTGAGTCGAGTCCAATGACATTCAGGTCGGGACCATAGTCATCGACGAAAGCGAAAAAGCTGCCGAGAACGTGAACATTTATGCCGACAGTAAGTTGGAGACTGTCACGTGAGTGGACCGAATTTTGCTGGAAACGCTTGGCGCGGACAAGGTCCAGCAGCACAGTGGTGGCGTGGTCACCACTCGGGACAAGGAGATCGGTGCAGATGTTGGGAGCTTCTCCGTGTAGTGTTTGGAGCGTCGTGGCGGTGAGGCAGCCTTCTTCGTTTCCGAGAAGAAGCATGGCAAGGGTTTCTAAGTGAGGTAGTCTGCGGAGGTATATTATGAAGCTTTCCCTGACAAGACGCACCCCGTACCTGTCGTTCGGATTTCTGTGCGGAAGTTTGAGGCGACGTGATTAGGAGGCGGAGACGACTTTAGTTCGGCCGGCATTGTGGTTTTTGGAGTCCTGGATTCGGCGGACGGTTTCGCCCGTGCCTTTTTCCCTACGCTTTGAAGGGCGGCAGCAGTCTTGCTTACATGCAGTGTCAGAGGGTTCATAAACACCGGCATCTAGATGCTGTAGGCCTCCGAAGATACGGATTTCATCTGAAGGTGGGCGAGGAGAAGAAGCGTGACGGTATTGAGCCTGGTCGGGTGGGGGTCCACGAAGATGTGGAGCGTGAAGGCTTTCAACCTATTGACACGGTCCTCTCGGTTATGAACCTTGGCGGAACTCCGGTGCTTCTCTAGTCCCTCTCTCGGGCTAAGCATTACAATGTCTGAGTACTAAGCGCAAATAGATGCGAGGGGCGCAGCGTCAGCTACGTCACAGCAACGGTATATGGTTCCTGCGATAATCGGAAAGACCATGTCCACATACTTCTAGTGTTTGGCCTCCACCCCACCGCGGACTCGTTCATATGTGTAGAGTCCGTTCAGGCGACTGTCTTTTCTGGAAGCGGAAAAGTCGATGTGTAGGCGTAAAACGTAGAAATCCCTCTAAACGGCGGCCAGAACTGTATTGACTCCGCTGAGGAGAGCTACGGGGATGGTTCTGAGCTGTTTCCCAGTGTCGCCCTCGGAAATTTGCGCACTGAATAGGACGGGGGGGTCGGGCCGAAGAAAAATGCACGTCTTGATGACCTGGGAGGTACCGAGGTCGCAGTTGTGCAGCGGACTGAAACGGGGAATGGAGTATATGTCGATATGACAATCGGACGGAAGGAGAGGTGATATTTCCAGAAAGCATGAGAACCTCCATACGGAGGAGGTGACTAATGTTTTTTGGATCCGTACGGTGGCAGCTCGTGCCACGCCAGGCCTGCACAGCAATGCATGAACAGCGGCATCGTCCTCGACGTCAGCCACTTTTCTGCGACGATGGATGGTGTCCTGTGTGGTGCTCGGCGGGAATGACGCGTACGAGATGATGAGATTTGAAGGTACTTCGCAACGGTGGCAGTGTTGGCTCGTTTTTGTGCCAGGTTGAGTACCAATGATGTCCTTCGCCCTGGGTATGTTGCAACAGTAAGTGGTGAGGACTGGGTGAGATTTTCAGAGAGGATGGTGGGCATCTGGGCATGCGAAGCCTACGCAGGCGTGTTTATAAAGAGGCGACAGAAGAGAGTGCAGGGCGGAGTGTAGTTTGGAGGTTTCGGTGTCTGGTGGGCGAGTAACCGAAGAAAGTGATAAGATCTCAAACTTTCTCTCATCCACGATGGGGAAGAGCTGGACAGGAAAATTGCGAACGAAAGGTGTGCCGGGACATAATGCAGCGTCGGCGGAAAACGGCAGTGGGGTTGAGGAGAGTGAGGTGCACGAGATACGCAACGAGGGTGTTGTTCTTCAGTGTAGAGGCGGATTTATCCGCACAGATATGTATGCAACCTACAATCAAATGGGTCCCCGACATACGGGTGCTTCACATGAGACCCTCTGGCTGGCTACCCATGACCTTTTCCTGGAAGTCTTGACAAACCTGTCGGTGCATATCAGTCTGCAGGAAATGCGCGAAGAGATGCGTGTCTCTCTGCGAGGGGCCACCTGAAAGGCAGAAGTAGCAGGACTCTGTGTTAGCTCGCGCCAATTGCTTTTGCAGGATCTCGACAGGGTCCTGGAAGCAAGCAGTTCTGACGTACCTACGGCCGTGGTCCACCACACGACTGGCAGAGAAGCACTGATGGTGAAGCTCCCCGTCGACAACAGCGAGTGTGAGGAAGCAACACTCTTGTGCGGAGCGAATGCGGTCTCCGCAGGGCGCGCGCGAGAGGTCGGGATCCTCCAGGATAGATATGATCTCGTCAACGGTGCGCGGGCTGGCAGTCCTCTCTACCTTGGCAAGAGAAGCTGAGACAGATAGTACGAGGAGGTCGATCTTAGTTGTCGTCGGTTCTGCGTCAGGGTGACATAGGAATGCGAGCAGCAGACCCAGAGGCCCCAGAGCCTCATCAGAAGGGACGTTATCATACTAGTGGATGGGAGGTTCTCGGGCGGGTGAACCTTACAGAGATGTAAGGGCGAGCTCGGTCGGTCCGCGTGTTCGGGAGTGACTCTTTCGCTCGTGTTGCGAAAGGAAGTACGTTTGGTAAGACCACTACACGCAGTGCTGATATTTGCTGCGCATATTGAGGGCTGGCAAAGATGGCTACGAGAAGAAGGGCAGGCGAGTATAGTGTGAGAACGGCGAGGCAGGACGGTTCCGACGGGTGGAGCTGTTTTCTTGTTTGCAGAAAGTGCAAAATGGGAGGTCCGTTCGCGAGCACCTTCGCGCTAACGAAACCTATCGCAGGTCTTGTGCACGCCGGAATGGTCAATGTGGGACAGGATGTCTGCGTTTCGAGACAGAAGCACGCTATTGGCTGTGTCGACAAGAGAACATCGTGCTTTCGCTTACAGCTACTACAAAAAGGGGTAGGAATCGAAAAGCAATCATACTGTGTTATCCCTGATTGGAAGAATCTCAAAATTCCGTGCCGTGAAGGGTTTTATGCAAGAGACAGCGACGAAACTGTGGAACGCAAGAACCTGCCATATTCCCTACTTAAAACTCAGCGAAGCGACGCACCACCCGGCCATATCTGCAAGGGTGCTGTGCATGCAACAGAAAATACTGAGCGACCGTTTTTCCTGATGCTCCGACGGCCTGGATTGGTAAGCAGAGCGCATTCGGAACGGTATTCGCACGGGCACGAAGGGTTTGGACGGGATTAGAGGCGGCGCTGAAGAGTAGTGAGACGTGTGGTCTGTGATGCGATGCGAGGAGTGCGGGCTGTTTCAGGTGGAGGCGGCGAGGCCATGCGGGTGCTGGTGGAGTGGGGTGTACAAACTGAAAGGGAAGGTGGTCCGGACAAGTACCGTCGTTCAAGAGTCGCGAGGCATTTGGTGTTCGATGCTATGCTGGAAGTGCGTGCTGTTGGTCGTGGAGGGCGATGTGATACAGGGGGTGCTGGCTCTTGGGTGTGGAGAGAGCAAGGGAATGCGGGTTGTGGTGCCGTGTGGTGTATAAACTGGAAGGGAGGGCGCGCAGGACGGGTCACTCTATTCAAGAGTGGCGAGGCATTTGATGTTCGATACGGTGCTGGGAATGCGGGTAGTTGGAGGTGGAGATGGCGAGGCGATGCGGGTGATGGTGGAGTATGATATACAACCTGGAAGGGAAGCCCGACGAGACAACTGGCGTCGGCCAAGAGCGGCGAGGCGTTTATTGCTAGATGCAATGCTCGGAGTTCTGGATTCGGAGGTGGAGAGAACTTAGTAATGTGCCTGGTGATGGAGTGTGGTATAGAAACTGGAAAGAAAACCAGGCTGGACGGGTGGCCTCTTTCAAGATTCGCGAGGGGCTTGGTTTGCGACGCGACGCGGGGAGTGCGGGCTAGTGGAGGTAGAGAGGGTAGGCCCGATCAGGTGATGGCGGTAGAGTGTGGTGTATGGACTGGAAGGGGGGGTGGGCGAGACGGGTGGCGCCGTTCAAGAGTGGCGACGCGTCTGGTGCTCGATGCGATGCAGGGAGTGCGGGCTGCTGGAGGTGGAGACGGCGAGGCAAGTTGGGTGGTGGTGAGGTATGGTTTACAAATTGGAAGGGATGATGGGCTGGATGGGACGCCTCGTCGAATAGTGGCAAGACGTGTGGTATGCGCTGCGATGCGCAAAGTGCGAGCTGTTAGAGGTGCAGCGAGCGAGGGAGTAGGGGTGATGGTTGAGCATGATCGTGAAGATGTAGATCCGTCCAAGTACTCTAGAAGGACGATTCATGTAGCCTTACGAACATGTACTAGAACAAAACCGGACGTTCACTTTGCGCATTGAACGTTCGGTTTTGTCTCGGTAAATGCGATGCACAGTTCCACTTTACGCCGCACAAACTGCAGCAAAAATGCATTTGGAACTGCGAATATCGCAGTTGTTCAGCAGTAGTATTAGGAATTTACTTCCACATGTAGCAGTACCCTGCGCGGTATAGCTGCATCCTGGACTTGCACAGACCGTATTATATCAGCTCGTATTACTAGACCCAGAACTCCACCAGGTGGACTTTCCAGTCTAGTATTACTCGACATGGACTTCCACCAGGTCGACGTTCAACTCTAGTAATACTACGCTCGGATATCCGCCTGTTGCACGTCCGGGTCCAGTAATACCAGACTTAGACGTCCACCTGGTGGAAGTCCGAGCTTAGTTTTAATGGACTTCGACTTCCACTTGGTGGAAGTCCGCGTGTAGCAATACCAGAATCGGGCGTCGACCTCGTGGAAGTCCGTGTCAAGTAATACTTGACCTTGAACTGCAAAGTGTGTAGTAGAGCACCGTTATTACTAGACTTTGTGCTACACTCAATGGACGTACGCATCGACTTCCAGAAACGTAGAAGATGCCTTTTTCTTCTTGAATTCGTGGACGACCACGCTAGTGTTTGACAGCGGGAGGGCGCAACGCTAATCTCGGACAATTGGCGCGTACTGCGGGTGGATGAATGTAGAAGGGAAGAGAAGAAGTCCTGACCTCTCCTGCTGGCGCCTCAGCAAGGTCCAAAATCAGGTATACCCTGATTACGCTCCACACAGTGAAATGTCTGATTTTGAAGAAGGTGACATACTATGGCGAAACTCTTCGCGGAGACATGTGTTTCATGACCTCCGAGATTACCCGGCTGATCTGGACGGTACGTCCACGTATAAGTCCGTCATAAAACTCTTTCGCCTGTATTCGTAGCTGGCAATAGTGGTACCCTATCTGGAGCATGTCGGAGCTGATAGCGACCAGCTCCAACTAAATTCCAGCGACTCAATTTCCGAGTACCTCCCCTCGCCGAACGCGCAGATACGAGGAGTCGTTTGCGGCGTTTCATGGTGCAATATCAGGCAAAAGTGGCTTTCGTCTTGTGCCACGGTTCGGAGGGTGCTCTCTGTGTTCGAAGATGAGGGGATGGACCGGTCTGGTCACAACGATGGCTACAGGTTTTTCGCACGCCCCGGTCGAGTAGCTACAACTGTATTACATGTGCATTGGAAGAAGGAGTTTTATGTTAGGGTAGGAAAGACGTGATCTTCGCGCTATTTCTCGAGTATGATCGCCCGTATCGTCGATTCTTATGTCCCTCGCGAACACTGAATCCATGGGCCGTATGGCACTTCTGATGGCGCGTCTCGTCTGTCACGGATTACTGCACCTATTTAGAGTCATTGCTAGCGCGCTTTTTTGTTGGAATAGAGTCCGGGTACCCGTCGGTGGGCAAGGCAAAGAGAAGTTAGCAAACCATAAATGTATTTCGGTAGTACACTAAACACCGTCTATTTTTCTTGTCTCTAGTTCTAGCCCGGGGAGAAAGCCATATGCGTTCTAGGGGACAGTTCGGAGATGACCACCCGTACATCAGGGAATCTGTAGGACCTGCTTTTCTCGACGTATCGGTACACACAGTGGAGCTGAGGAGTGGAAGGACGGATGTAAAAATTTGTCCTCACCATGTCAGCTGTCACACTGCTAGCAGAGGCCTTGCAAAAGCGGAACCAGGAAAAAACAGGAGCTTCACGCCCTCGGGGCTGCATATAGTGCTGTGGAATGGGACTTTCGATACAATTTCCAATCTTATCTGGAGACCACCGCAGTCCGGCGCATTCCAGCGTATCATCAACAGTGTCTATAGATGCAAAGCAATCCATGTACCGGACGAGGACATATTTGGTAGGTTGCGTTGACTCATAGTCATACATACCCCGCAAAGATATAATCTTGAGCACCTATACAATGTCTCTATGTCTACCGTACTCAGCAGCCAGCAGCACAAAGCCAGATCGCTACTATGTTGTCCAGCCAAAGCTGCTGCTCGCAGAAACGCGCTGGTTTTCATATTTCTGCATCAGGCAGAGTGAAATGACGTGGAGTTTGCGATAATAGTCGTTGCAAGAACGACAAAGGCGGCAATGAACGTAAGCACTTCTCACGATATAAATTTTAGGAGTATCTTATGGGTGGACCAAATGGTGCCAGAGAAGCTTAGTGTCGGCATGGTCCGGCACCACAGTGATGACGTGGTACCGGCGCTAGCTAAGAAGGTCGATACAGATATTGGAAGCTCCTCCGCTGATTGAGTGTAGCATCTTGGTGGTGCGGCGACCTTCTTCGTTCCCGAAAGCGGTATGGGGAGGGTTCCCAAGTGAGGGCGTTCCGGAAGGTACATTTGGGGGCCTCGCCTATCGACATGACGCCATTGCCTGTCGTTGAGATTTCCGTGCGTGGATGTGACCCAACACGATTGTGAGACCGAGACGCCTTCAGTTCGAAGGACAGGATGGTATTCGGAGAGCTGGACTCGCCGGATGGTTACGTCGATGAGTGCTGCCCTCTGCTTGAGAATGAGGCGGTAGTCTCGCTTGAATGCGTTGTGAGCTCGTCTGTAATCACTGGCATTCAGAGGTTGCAAGCCCCCAACAGTGCGGCTGTCATCGGCAAGATGGGCGAGGACGTGCGACCTGAGGGTCTTGAGCCTGGTCGGGTGGCATTGCCCGATGGTATGGAGCATACGCACTGTAAATTTACTGGCACGCTCCTCTAGGTTATGATCCTCGGAAAGACTGCGGCACGCTTCTAGTCCGTGTATTGAGCTGCATATTAGAACGCCTTACTGCTGACCGCAAAGTGATACCAGAGGTGCGGAGTCAGCTTCATCAACGCGATGGTCTATGATTCCGGCGATAACAGGAAAGACCTTATTAAAAGACTTGTAGTATCTCACCTCAAGCATGCCTCGGACTGGTCCAGTTTTGTAGAGTCCGTTCAGGAAACTGCCTTCTTCACGAGCGAGATGGGTGACTTCTACACCAGAAACATAGAAGTCTCTCTGAATGGCAGCCAAAATTGTGTCGACTCAGCGAATGAGAAAAACGCGGAGGATTCCAAGCTGCTTCCGACTGATGCTAGCGGAAGCTTCTCCTTTAAAGAGTACGGGCGAGTCGAGCCTAGGATGCGTGGAGATCCCGATCAACTTGAACCTGGCGATGTGGAAATTGTACAGCGGACTGGAACCGTAACTCGAGTCCATACTGACACAAGCATTCGATGGCAGGAGGCGTATGATTCTAGCAAGGATGTCAACCTCCGCGGGGAGGAGTTGGTGCGGGTTTTTTAGCGCCTCTGCGATGCCATCTCGTGCACGAGTCGGCTTGTCCATCGACAAATGAGTAGCAACGTCGGCCTTCGGGTGCACCGGTCTTCTGCGAGGATAGATGGTGAGCTGCGTCGTGTGCGGCAGAAGTGAGGTGGAAAACGTGAGAATAGTTGAAGGTACTCCACACAAGCGGAACGGATGGCTAGTTTTCGTGCTTGAACGGGCGCCAACGATGTCCTTTGTGGCACGTATGTCGGAACGGTAGCTCGTGATGACCAGGTGAAAACTCCACAGATGGCGGAAGGCACGTGACCGTGGCAAAGATATGAGGGTCTTCTCATACAGATGCGATAGCAGCGAGCGCAAAGCGGACCAAACTATCGAGATTTTGGTCTGTGGTGCGCAGGTAGTCGATGAAGGGGGAATGACGTCCAAGTCTCTGCCGGCCACAATGGAAATGGTCTCGACAGGAAGAGAGCCAACGACGATATGTAGGTACATTCTGCAGCATCAGCGGATAGCTAAAGTGATGTTCCGAACAGTGATATGCCCCAGGTAGGTCGCAAGAGTGCTTTGTTTAAGTGTAGTGGCAAACTTGTCGGTATAGATCTGTACGTCACCAACATACAGGTGGATTCCCGACGTCCCGGTGTCGCAGATGATACCCTCGAGCCCGCTACACATGACTTCTTCCTTGAGGTCTCGACAAACGTAGAGGTGACCGCTAGTCTGCAGGGGACGCGCGAAGAGATGCGAATCACTCGGCGGGGGGCAATTACAAGGGAGCTTTGGACAATGCTCTCTGTCGCATTCCGCAATTCGTCTTCGTAGCATCCCGACAGTGCCTCAGAAGTGGTCAATTCCTAACAATAAACCGCTTTGGTCCGGCACATAAGTTGCAGACGAGCCCTGATAGTGGAACTTCCTCTCGACGACAGCGAGTGAGAAGGGGCGACACTCTTTTGCAGAGCAAATGTAATCTCCAAAGTACGCAAGAGAGGGGCCGAGATTTCACAGGACAGTGACGATCTCAATAGCCGCGTGCGGGTTGGGACGCTTCATATTTCCGAGGAGAAGAACTGCTTCAGATCGTTGGTAGGGGTCGGCTTGACTCATGTTTGTATCGGTATCCGAATAAGACAAGAATGGGAGCAAAAGAAGTAGAGGCGCCAGAGTTTGCTCAGCAAGATCGTTGTCAGCGTGGTGGACAGGAAGCATTCGGGCTGGTAAAACTTGCGCGAAATGCGGGGCGAGCTTGGCCGTTCGCCGTCCTCGAGAACGTCACTGTTCCCCGTGTTCTGAAGAAGGAGGATGAGTCAGGGGGCGAATAGAAACACCGCTGAAACTGGCAGCGCATATCGAACAGAAGGAAAGAAAGCCCGTAGGAGAAGGGCCGTGGAAAGGAGTGAGAGGACGGAAAGCTACAAATTTTTCGACCCGCACAGCTCCGGGCCCCTATTTGCAAGGTGCAAAAGGACAGGTCCGCTTGTGAGCACTGTCGAGTGCACGAAGCCTAGCACTGGTCTCATGCACGTGGGGGTGCTCTGGGTCGAAGACGGGCCTGCCATTTGACACACACGCACAGTAGTGACTGTGTGAAGAAGATGGTATCATTCGTGCGCTGACGGGTGCTACTGTACAGCAATAAGTGGCAGTCGAGATGCAGTGATACTGTAATACTCATAGTCGAAAGATTTTCAAGCTTTCGTACGGCCTACGGTAATATTCAGGCAAGGCGCCGAAATCGTGGAATGCAGGAACCCGCCGCAGGCCCTATTCGTACCGCAGCGGCACGGGACGGCACATCGTCATATCCATGACGATACCTTGTTGTCGACGAAACTTATCGACCGATTCTTGTTCGTTTTCGTATCATGCAACGCTGTTCGTCGGTAAGTAGCGCGACTTGGATTCGGTATTGACGCCGGAGTGAAGAGGTTTGGCGCCATGCGTAACTTCTTCAGTCACGTTTGTGTCCTTGTTCCAAACGGAGGTTGCCCGCGATGTACGGTGTAGCTCAAGAGTGGTGAGATATTGCATGCACGATATGATGTGGAAAGTTTGGGCCGTTGGATGCGGAGAGGGTGAAGGAGAGGGGCTCATGGTGGGGTGTCGTGATCAGAACTGAAACGGAGTCTGGGTATGATGTGTGTGGTCGTTGAAGAGTGGCTCGAGACGGATGGCTCCATTTAATGCGGGGAGTGCGGGCCGTTGGATGTGGAGAGGGTGAGCGAAAGGGGATGATGGTGGGGTGTGGTGACCCGAACTAGAACGGTCGTAGAACAGGACGAGCGTCGTCGTTGAAACGCGGCGTCACATGGGGTATGTGATGCGATGTCAGGAGTGCGGCCTGTTAGACGCGGAGAGGGAGAGAGGGTCGGGTTGATGGCGGGGGGTGATGAACCGAAGTGGATAGGAGTCTGGGCGAGATGTGTGGCGCTGTCGAAGAGTGGCGTCACATGGGGTGCGTGGTGCGATGGGGAGAGTGCGGGCCATTGGATGGGGAGAGGATGAGAAAGCGGAGATGAGAGTGGGGTGTGGTGGTACTGGCTAGGACGGAAGCCGGGTGGGATATGCGGCTTCGGTGAACGGTGGTAAAACATGGCAGGTGGTAGGTTGCGTCAAAGGTATGCGTCGTTGGAAAAAGAGAAGGGCAGAACTGGCTGGAAATGGTAGTACAGGGTAACGATGGTGACGTAAGTCTATGGAGATACAGTAGAAGGATTATATACGTTGCAGTACAGACATGTAATGAAACTGCACCAGACGTGCACCGCACGCATTGAACGTCTGTTCACATTCTACTACGTCTGATGCGGAGAAGTAGTGGATACGGTCCTGCAAATCGTCCAGGTGTACTACGTCAGAACTAGGCATATAGATCCACACTTTGCAGCACGCCACTCCGCATAGCTGCACCAGGATTTCCACAGGCCGTTCTATACCTGCAAGTAATACCAAACATGGACGACCACCTGGAGGACATCCAGGTCGAAAAACACTACACTCGGGACTGGAAAATGTCTAATGACCCATAAGTACTACTGGGCCTCGTACTGCATCCAGCGGGCGCCCACATCTCATTCCGGAAGCACAAATGGGGTCTGCCGAGAGACGGGCACTGACTGAGTTTATAATCCACAGTATAGAGTACTGCTTCCGGTCCTTGTGCACTCCTCCGAGACAATAAAGTACGATGGTACCCCTCAACGTTGTGATCCCACAGCTTGAGAGTTGGTATAATTGTTCTACAACAGTACTTCTCCGACCAGTTAAAACATTATTCCACACAGAAAAGGTTATGAATGTTGACTCCTAATTGACATCGTCAAAAACAGCAAGCGAGCTTTTTGAGATTGACTTGAAGCTCGCCGGTGTTTTCACGGCAGCGAGAAAAGACTACCGCGACGACTCCCTCTGAGAACCGGAATTTGCTGTCGAGGGGTCTCGCGTGACGATTGTAGCTACTCAGCCGGACACCGTTCCTGGTATGTTGGGTAGCCGCAGTAGACACTAATGCATTAGTTCGACCGGAAAAGCGCCGGCTGGTTACGATACGTACGCTGAGAAACATGGATTCAGTGACGGCAACATTCATCTTAGCATCCTCGCAGTTTACATCCCCTGAGTATTCAAAGACTACTGTGGAACATGGCCTCACGCTTGGAGGGTCCATTGCATCCGCCAGGAGGATATTGAGCTAGTAGAATAGTTACATGATGGAAACTACGCATCGATATTTGACACGTTTCTCCTGCCTACGTGTAATCTCACCTCCAGTAGATTGGAAGGAGGATCCCGAAATAATAGGCTGTGGACTCCATATCACGCTTATAATTAATTCGTATCTGAGCTGAGTGTGAGTGGTGCCGACAAAGGTTTACAAGTCGGTAGCAGGTCTGCAGCTCAGATATGTTATGGTAGATTTGTCTCTAATGGCGCAGTATGAGTCCATCTCATCCATGCAGAGCGCAGGCGTCTATTCATCAACGGCCCACCTTCGCTGGCATCTCAGTCGTTTCGTTGTTCGTACTTCAGAAACGGCAAAGAACTATTCTTCCTCTATACTCCAAATCTTCGTTAAATCATCTCCTAGTTGCCAGCATGCGTCAGCTCGAAACGGACATGGGTAACTTCAGGAACTAAAGCTAGAAGGTGCATGATTTAGATCATGAAGGACATGAAGCGAAACGACTTCAGTCATTAGTTAGTTTGAGAGATAAATTTTGAGTCTGGTGCTCATGATTCATAGTTGGTGACGTTGTGGGTCTCATTTGAATATGGGTGGCAAACATAGAAACAATTCGACAGCCCCCATCAAGCCTATCAGTGACGTACTAGTTGTACTATCTCATCGTGTCGGCGTAAAATAAGCCTCCACGGGATGTCCGCGTATGCTGCGTTCTTTACAGGTACGTCTTTTTAGAGACTCATGGATCGTAATTACTTGGGATCCCGTCCTGTACTTTGAGAAGGATTTCAGAGCGCCTATGCTCTCCGTAAAAATCAAACTCTCCCGCAGAAGTTCTCAGAGCTGCCAGATGACGTCAGAACGGACTCTTCGAATACTCAAATGGGGGTGGAAAGGTTCCAACGTGAAAATGGAAGGAAAGAAAGGCCAGTAGAAGATACACAGCACACCCAAAACCTAATAAGAAGCAGATAGTTAAGTTTTTTGGGGCGGTTATTGTTGTAGTCTCTGATGAGACTAGATTCGAATCCAAATGCTGTGGAATTCAGTATCCATTCGGCAGTATTAATCACATCTGCACTCTTGTGACATGAAGCTGATAATGAAAAAACTTTTTCAGTAGCTTACAATGTCCTTGGACTTTAGGTTTTCAATGTTTCGTTCTTCTTTCTCTTGGGAGATATCTACCAAAGACAAAGTTTTCGGGATCGAATACGATTCGAAGCAAACTTCTCTTTTTCTAGAAGCATATGGGGCTCTTTACGCTAGCGTAACGTTTTAAAACTTGGAGAATGTTTTCTATGTTTTTGATAAATGTTGTTTCGGCTACTCCCTCACCGTCATCTTTTTTGTTGATCGCCACCAGTTCGTCGCCTCTAACTTATTTTTACCACATCTATACGTGTAGTACGATGCTCCAGGTATAGCGTGTTATGAAAAGGGTAAACACAATCAAACAATGCTGGAAAATACATTTGAAGTTCTTACCAAAGTAAAGTTTCTCTGTAAAGCTAAACAACTCCACCTTCTACGGCCTGAGGCGGAAAAATACGTTATATGAGGCAGAAATCCACGGAAGGTCGGAAACCGAAACAAAACGCTCGCAAAATATATTCACAAATCCATGTCGGAGATATGCCAGCGTTCTGAAAAACGTCAAATGTGCATTTGAGTGCGCGCTATTCTTCAATATCTTATTTCTTAGGCTGTAACAGTATGCTTGTAGCAGCTTACAAGCTACACGACATAAATTAGTTTCGAGAGGTTTGTAGAACTTGAACCACATTCTGACAGGGGCGACCAAGAGCTTCGTCATGATATGAAAGTCCAGGGATTCAGATAGCTTTCGGTTTTTCTATTTGCACGCCCTACATTTATCTGGCATGAGGGGCCTATTAGAATATGCGAGAAGCATGAAATACTTTGAACAGGGGGTAAACCCAAGCTGCAACTTCGAGACATTTGCAGCTTCGCGACCCCGACACCTGTCTGAATCGCCAAGTGTGACACCGAATCAGGCCGCTAGAGTCTTCGTAGCTGTATATAGTTTTGGGCGTGTTGCTGTTTTCTCAGGGCTTTTGTTCGAGAAACAGCACATTACTGAGCTGTTCTCTGGTGTCCACATGAATGGGACGCCAAAAGCACTGTGCGTTGCGCTACCAACTTACACCTAAAACGACATGTTCAATGATAGTCCCTGTTCAATGGCAACTGTCAGTATTTGTGTCACAATTTCGGAGGTAAGTATATTTGAATTTTAGAGGTAATATGGTTCTGACCGAATTGTCTGGTCAGCAGATACATAATTAGATAAAATGCACCTTTTGCAGGCCCTTCGATACTGGCTCAACCATGACTCTGTATAACTCCAAATATTTGATGCGTATCGAATGTTTGGCCCCATAAGAGCTCAACTTTCAAATTGAAAGATAAAAGCTTCAGCAACTTTTCTTTCCTTCTTCAATTTGTCCAGGTGATAACCCTTAATGTCGATAGAGTGGACGGGCTGGGACTGTCGAACTTTACCGCCAGCACGATCGACAGTTCCACCGAATATCTCGAAGAGTGCTTAATTTTCGAAAATCATGTCTTCGCTTCCGACCGCCGTGGCATAATCGGATCGCGACTTCACAGCCCCGCTCGCCTCGTATCGTCTGACATCAAGTGTCGGCTGATGTATGGTACCAACTGGGAGCTCAACAAAGTCTCTAGAACCGCCAGAGATGCCATCAAGTCCGAGGTCAACGTCATAAAAGTCGCTGATGTCATCGTTAGTCGGGGCTTGCCAATGGTATCAAGTTTATGTCACTGCGGGTGAAAAAATACAGGGCAGGGGGGAGCGCGAAACATGTTGCTGTAACAGGAACCCCAGTTGCTTGTCAGAGCTCCTAGTGGTCGGGAAATCAGTCGGGCAGTTCCGAATATGTTATTGACACAGACCTCGCTACACCCGTGGATAAAGATAGTCACGATGAGACAAGGACCGCAAGCCGAGATACATCTCGCGCGGTCGTTTAGATCGATGTTGGAATGTGGACTCGTGCAGAAATCACACTGAAAGGGAACGGCTTCATTTGAACGAGGCCTTCGAAGGGCACTGGTCCAATCGATGAGATCGTATCGGAGAGTTTCTAACTTGCATCAATGACCCAATTCGACTACTGCATGTGCCTGTTCCAGCAGCCCAATCTCAACCACAGGGTTTTGCGAACAAACAGGGAACTGGAAAGCAAGTATTTCGAGACAACAAGCAAAGGTTAAACATGATGTTATTTCGGGAGTCTGGTCCTGGTGAAAAGATGCAAGTTTAGCTGTTGTCGAGCATTGTGGAGCAATATACAGACCGGCGAGCACTTTCCATCTGCGTGTTATGGGGACATAATGCCTCGTAACCGTTCCGAGCAGCTCCACGCCTGTATCGCATTTACCAGAGAACGAAGCAGCGCTGAGATAATGGGTCCGAGATGGAACCTGGTCAAAATACTTTCTTGATGCAATTAACGATGATCAAGCAACAAACTTCAATCCGTCTCATCGCGTATGCGTACATAAAAGTAGGTCGAAGTGGTACGAGCTAGTGGGGAGCTGAGTTTTTATTGATATTCTGCACTACGTGTCACTCGACTAGAAGCCGGACAGTGGATGTGAAATGAAGTCAGCTTTTCGAGGTGTCAGTGACACCATGATTCGTCTCAGGCTGACATTTTCAGCAATCACTTTTGTCCACAGATAGGTCGAGAGCAGCTTTAAAAATAGAACATCCGTAATTCTCGGCCTGGTCGGACCAAGGTTTCATACTGACAGGGTCATCTGTGCTGACTTGTACTTCGCATTTGCTGAGACATCTAAGGTGCTTCTTGAGAATGTCCTGAAGCTTACTAATGTCGTCAAGACAGCCAGAAACAGGTACCCTGCTAACCACTTTTCAGAACTAGCAATAGCTTACAATGGCTCGCACGTCGCGGTAGTCCTTAATAAGCCCAATCTAATCCCCTTCATGTCGATTGACCGGGACGGACGCTATTTAATCAGCTCCACTAAGAGACCTTCGCATAGCAATAACACGTACGGAGAGACGTAGAGCTTCCTGAACGGAAATCCTCATCTGAAAAGCATTGAGACTTCTATTCCGAAAGTGTGCGAAAACAACTATGGAGCATATTCGCAGGTTAATAAGCACAAGTACTGTCTTGTGGATAGCCTTGACCTGGAACAGAAGTTCGAGGTTAAAGATTGGGCAATCGGAATGAACACCTCTGTACTAGCTATTTGCGTCTTATGCTCCTGGAAACTTTAATTGCGATGCCGAAGAGTTATGGTGGTGACTCGAAACGAATTGTTTCGTCAATTGGCCGACGTAGTTATTAGTAATTGTGTGGATGGAACTTTGCAGGTTCGCAAGAGATCGGCAGATGCAATCCCGACAAGCAACATGGACTTTCGCGGTGCGTTTGGGGCCCAGTAAACCCCCGCGAGGCGTAAGTGCCCGTTATATGACGACATTTCATCGAATGTAGCTCATCAATCTCGCTGCTCTTCTTGTAAGAGCACAAAGAAATCGAAGGTTATATGTTCAGGTTGTTTCCGAACTATTTGCCGAAAAGTTTACATTTGTCATCATGAGGCTGGCAAAGATTGCTATGAGCAGCATATCCGGGATGTCTGTGGTTCCGAATATGAACTAAATGATGAGCAGTGTTCAAAACGTGTCTGTATTTTGGGAAGTAAAGTTTGAATCTCATATTGCTGAGCCACCCTGGTTGCCATTATAGTTGTCGCTTTTGTATGTTTTCAGAAACTAAAAAAGATTCTAAAGCGGCGAACAGTTCTACTGTTGTCATAAGACTTCCTCGAATTCACTGCATCGCTATGAAATAATCCTTTAGAAATTTTCAACGTACGCTGTCTTCTGTTCGAGTGGGCTCTTCAAAAGAATCCTGAAATATAACTATTTCGGAACCTGCCGGGTCGTCAGAGAGGAATTCAAAGCGCAAAGGCGCTCAGCGATAATTGAACTCGCAGGCGGATTCTCTCCCAGTAGCCCAAAGACCACCGGACTAACTCGTCGCAATTAGAAATAGCTGTAGAAATGTTTCTACTTCAACGCGAAAGGCGCACAAGGTGGGCGGTTGAGGTGCTACAGCGTTAAAATCTGATAACCAATCGAAGGCTTAATTTATTTATTATAGTCATGATTTTGACATTGTATGAGGCAAAACTCACTGTCCAGTAGGCACGTCTACTGGACATTTGGCCTCACATGGAGACAATTTTCGTGGAGGTATGAAAGGGGCAAGGCGACACCCACTTTCGTTGTCCTTAGAAACTACTTCAAGCTAGTAGAGTACGACATTCGGACGGAGTGGGGCTGTGGAAAAATTCAGCAGACTATGCTAGAGTTTGACTGCAATTGAGTTGCAACCTTCCTTTCCTATATCACAGAAGGGGTTAAGAAAAGTACACGCACAACAACTAGCATATTCACCATACGTATGATAGAATTTGCATACTTTTTTGACGGTAAGTTGGCCTCCTATGGTGCCAAGGTTGAGCTCAAATGAGGCAAAAGCCAGTTTCCAATTGACACTAGCTATCTAGAATGTATCAGATACTACGGTAGTATAATTCCGATAATGTGCTGTACTACGTACTGTACTGGAACAGAGTCGGACTATGAGAAATATATTTGCGACATGAAGCATTCAAGATCAGTTGTTCGTGTGGATTTGTGACTGCGTGGTGTACTGTACTACGTACCTTGGTACTGCTCCTCCTCATACCAAAAAACCCTCCTAAGACTTCATGCGATGAAGTTTCTGTTCAAAATGGATTTGCCGCCGCGATACGAAACTCTCCGAACATTTGCTGTTTTGCAAAGCATTTTACTACCTTACGTACAGCCACTCCAACGTACTGCAGATTCATATTTGTCCTTGAAAGCTACACCGGGTCCTATTTTGGTCTATTTGGAACGACATACTGTTCATGTCCGACCCTCGTCAAAGCCAGGTGGGGGACCCTGCTCTGTTCGGAATGATCCCCATAATCCCCAATTTTACATTCCAAAGAATCGCATCAACCCGAGTGAAGAAGGAGGCTAGAAAAGGTTCGGTTGCCATGTAACCATAGAAACAGAAAACACACGCGACCGTCTTCGCGGATAGATCAACTTTATCTGGAAAGTCTGTGACACGTCTCGGAAAGCTGAAATTGGAATCCAGCCCGTGATCTAAAATGCCTTTCGTTCAGTACCGTACGGCGGAAAGTCAAAATCTGTACAAAAATAGCTTTCTCAGGAACCTTACGCCTTCTTTAGTACGGATCGTCCACAGGAGAGATACCCGGAATGTGGCTAGAGCACCAGAGTTACCTTGGTTTTCGGGAGGGCGATGATCACGGCGGTGTCAAGTATATTCCTGGTAATCGAAGCAGTATTACAATTCGAAGCCGAGATGTATTGGCAGACTACACGATGCTCCCGACTACATCGAAGCGCTCGATTTCGTACACACTTCAACGCTGTCTGACAAAATCACCGAGTTCAGAGTTCAAGGATTGGATGTCACTGACAATCTCCCCGCGGAAGTCGTACTCCATGCTCTTATTAACTAACCTGTATTTTGGCCGACAATTTTATTTGAGCCCCCCCCACGATGTATTCGCTTACTGAACGGCGGAAATCTTGTTGCTTGGACAACACCAAACGAACTCTTACCTGGATAGGAAACTAACTCGGAACATACGGCAAAACTCTATATATCTGCGACAAACAACATATACTCCATTTCTTCTCAGACGTATACGGACTGCGATCGTTGCAGTTTTGCTAAACTGTTACTGCACATCACAGCCGAGTAGCTCCTGTGTTGATTATATTTTCCAGGAATGCAGATGTTTGTTACAATGGGTTCTGCTTGTGCGAATGACGGAATTTCTTCGGAGAATACTTTCCTCTCCGACTATCTGTTTCCTGGAGCGTTCTTTTTGGGTTGCTCTCTGAATCTGTCTTTACAACCTCGGAAGGAGAGACTTCCAGCGCAATAACTTGACTGCTCGTCGTGAGGACTTCGCGGTGAGAGGTGCTAGGGACTGTGCGCACAGAATGTGCAGATTTGCTGATAGCCACTGCTGCAGACGCATCAAAGCGAGGTTTCACCGGTACTGCTCTACTGTAGGATGATATCTGGTGCCGTGTCTTCATGTGGTGAGACTGCGACGATCTCCACTTGAATTTCTGCGAACAGCCTTCAAACTTGCATGGATAGGGCATCTCGTCAGTATGACGCCGGTAGTGAACGGTCAGATTGTAACGCCGATCAAAAGTTTTCCTGCATCCTGGAAACTGACAGGCATGTTCTTTCTGAGTAAACTCATGATTGCTTGGTCCACTGTTTTCTGGGGTTGAAGGATTCAATCGGTAAGGGTGGGAACTGAAACTTGGTGGCTCGGTACCTGTCGTTGGCCCAGAGCTACGACTGGCGGTGTTTGAAGAAAAACCTCTGAGTTCATAAGTATCAGTCCTTCGATTTTGAAAATACTTCTCCCGGACCGAGGGTGCATGCCCTCGACGATTCCTTCCAGTTGGGCTCCCTACTTGAGTGACTCGAAGAATATCTGGTGCAGTACGTTTGTGATCCGAGCCGATCCGGGGCAGCAAATTTTGTCTATCTTTCGTCCTTCTCTTTCCAATGGAAGATTGGCGCTGTACAGAACGTTTCTCACCGGAATGTGGAGGACTAAGGACCTGCTTGGTATGAGATTGCTGGAACGGCATAGAAGACTGATCCCGTTGCAACTGCATGCTTTGGCCATTGGCCTCTTGTTTGCAGACCTGCAGGTGAGATTGCATTCCATCTGAAGTTGTGCATTCATCGCTCCTATCAAAGCCTTTTTTTGAATGCTGTTGTCCATGGCGTAAAACACCATGTTCAGGGTCACACTTCTGAGAATTTGGAGATACCTGTTGTTGACTGCCGACATTGTCTTCTGAATACCTTTCACAATTTTTCTTTGGACGCAAGCGAAAACCGCAACCACGGTTAGACAATCCTTGAACAGGTGCAGTCGTAGCGCAAAGAAAATTCTTCGAAGGAGGCATCATAGGAAATGCGGCGTCAGTCTCAACACCACCCTTCGACGGGAAAGCCATCACAGCAGGAGCGTATTTATCTCGGAGGGACGGTATGACTGGTTGTTCTTGTATCCTTCTTAATGAATGCAAACTCCCACAGCCAAGTGAGTCGATCGTGGATAGGCCCTTCATGCCAGGTAGACGTGCATTAAGGTTGTGTTGCGAAGGCTGCGAATGAGTTGGACGGGCAGCAATATTAGCGTCTTTAGTGAATTGGCTGTAAGCTCTTTTCGAGTACGGAGCAGAACCCATCGCATGCAACGTTCTGGCAGCGTCCTCGACAAGCGGCGGACCACACTGCGGACTAACCGAGACGTTTGTGTAGATAACCATGGCATACGAGGACGGATCCGCGGAAGGCCTCGGGGGGTATGAGGTACGCTTTCCAGAGCCGTGAAGAAGTTGAAGGCGTCCCTCGGCAGCTGTGACAAAGGAGAGAAGTCGAGACGATGCTTGTGGCGAGAGGCGACTGGTGTAGTTAGGAGAAGATTGAGTAGAATAGTTACGATCGAGCTGATGCTGATCGGGCCCTGCTCGTTGATGAACATTGCGGTCGGTGATGGCCTCGTCGGCAGGAGGTAGCCGGGGACGCGATCGTTCATTACAGGGGAACAATGTGCCATGGAATGTCTTTGGATTCTTTTCATGGTAGTTGGCATCGTGGCTGCTGGAAGGAGCTCCCTTGGACAGCTCGCGTTCCATTCTCGTGATTACCGAGCAGCGATAGGTGGATGCACGAGAGCTTTGGTTATGGCATGTGCGAGCTAAAAGACCGAGGCAGACAACCAAACGAGCACAACGTGAAGATCGGATGATGCGTGGACGGTTAAGACATGCAAATGAAAAGGAACAAAAGTTGGCGTCGAGTTGAGCAGAGCCCCGCGATGCACGAGACGTCACGAGGAAAGCGTTGGCATTGCAACATGTAACCAACCAGAACCTAGCAAGCTGAAGGATGAGCAACAAGAATTTCGAACTGCGTGCGCGATATCAATACGAACCGTACTTGTTTGATCAGCGATCGACCTGGACTGGATAGGGTAAAGAGTTGACAAACGACCTGTACCGGCCTCCTCAAAACCAGAAACAAGAGTCAGCTGATAAACGGGTTGGCTAAGTAAAAGGTAGCACCTCTTGCAGCAGCAAATATGGAGTTGGTGCGTAGACAGGTAGGTTAGTTGTCGAGCAACGTAGGTATTAAGCGGGGGATGTGTACTCTCGAAAGAAATGGGCCCGGCTGACAAGTATAAAACGATTCAGACTCGCTCCGTGCTATTTGGTGGCGCAATGTGACCACGTGGGTAATGCGGCGAGCTGATGGTAGCCGTGTAGGGTTGTCTCAACTGTGCAAACTAGGGAGGTAACACGAGAGAAGAAGCGCTGTGAGTGGAAATCAATGAAACCATCCAAGCCTATAAATGGAGGAGGACAGCGATTGGCCTTTTACTGCACTCTGAAATTGACGCATGGATCCAAGTTTGTCTTGAGCATGTGACATCCCCAGGAAGCCCAAACATTATAGTCCACAGCGTTGCATGAGTTGCCGGTGTTGCACCAGACCATTTCCCGTACAGCATCTCCCACTGATCATCAAGCAGTCAAGTCGTAACCTTTCTGACTGTGGCCCTGCGGACGAAATCACGTTTTTGACCCAGAATTAGTTCCATACAGTAAACTACAACGCCCGTGCTACTGTACACGCTATGGACTGGGAGAACACTATTGTACTTGCCATGCTCTTGTGGCCGGTTTCAAACACTACACAGACAAGCTTCCCGTCTGTAAACCGATCAACTCAACTGTGACCCATTCTGGACTTGCCCACTTGCTCGTGTGCCCTATACACCAATGAAATCCATTCCAAGGAAATCCAGAAAAAAAAAGGTTTCGCAGAGCCAGGACCTTTTGTACTGTATCTTGGCCTGGAGGTTGGCTGCACTCACCTGTTCCCTTAACCATCGTAGCACAAGCCGAGTTATCTTATAGTAGCAAAATTCGACGACAGGAGGCAAGGAAAGCTTGGTTGATTCGTAAAAGGTGTGCGACAGTAATTTCTGAACACTCCCCCCGAGTTTTACAATCCAGAACTCTATGGCTTCTTTAATTCCACCAAAGTACGCATCGACGTGCCTACGTATTACAGTATCTTAATTCGAGGACTCATCGGGTCATATATTGCAGTGTGACAATCACGCGACGTGTGTTGCTAATTGGACCGAATGTTTTTCACTTGTTTTCTTCATTTAATTCAGTTAATTTGCAGAGTTCATCGGAGAGCTAATGATGCACGGTTCTACAGTGTCTACCGTGCGCCCCCACCGCCCCCCTGTCAGAGAAGTCGAGCTCAACATTTTCTTCTCGTGACGCGTTCCGGTTGTCCCGGCACTGCTTGTGAGACTAGGGTTGCTCCTTGAAGAGTGCTACAACACCCACTGTGCTCTGTGGGTTCTGTCATACAAGTGGAAAGTAGTTGCACTTCACAAGTCCGGCCTATCAGGTTTCGTCACCTCTTGCCGACGAAAACTCCCAACCGACCACATCCCACGTGTCTCCCTGTTTTTGCGGCTCTGCAAATTCTTCCTGGCCTCACCACGCCCGACCTTTCCCACCTTCTCTTCCCTTCTCTGGCGTAACTCACAATTCTTCACCGTCCGGTCCGCTTTGTCTTGACACAAAGGGCTTTTGGCATGAGACAGACACCGGTCCATCACTTTCTTCACCACTGACGTCTTCGGCAAGCCGGCAAAGGGTCACACGATGCTTCATTCGCAAGTAGGAGCCAGAAACGAGTGCGTATTTGTACCCACAGCATCTCTTCATACTCGTCAAAATCGGTCTTTCTCGTGTTCTGGCAGTAAATGCCGTGCGCGACGAGTTCGTGCTTGCCCAACTGCGTTTCCAATTTTGCGCACATCACGCGTCGTCCCTATGGCTGTCCTTGACGCCGAAAAAACTACGGAAGAGTCCAGCGAAGTGGTCTCTGAATCCCGCCTTCGACAGGATCATCTCAATGCATACTTTGATGCGGATGAGAGCATGTATCAGACCTCTCTTTCTGGCGTGACCCGCCTCGCATTGCAAAATTTTGCCATCGAGCTGGGTGAACTCTTGACGGGCTTCCGAAGAATAGTTGGTCTCGAGGGGCCTGTGCGTTTCACACCCCCGGAATGCCTCAACTTTAAGCTAAGTAATGAGGCTGTTACCAACCGTGAGCGCGAACGTGAGTTTGATGTTGGTGAATTACCGGCGTCGTGGCCTACTCGACAAGTCTACAAAGTTACGTGTGCTGTTCTGGACTTTGTTTTTGAAGGGAGACCCATTCCGAGGTTTTGGTTTTTGGAGACTGTTGCCAGAATGCCTTACTTCTCGTATACAAGTTGTTTACATCTGCTAAGCACACTCGGTTGGTTCCGTTCACCAACACTGATGAATATGCATCACGCAGAGGAGCTGAATGAGGCGTATCATCTTGCAGTCATGGAGAGCCTTGGCGGCGACAAGCGATGGAGAGTATGTTCACGAATCTCTCGAATTGCGCTTTCATGTACGGTGTTCCGTCCAACACACAGCGATATGCGCAACAAGTATGTCTAACGTTACTGCCCGATGTCTGTGTTATATTCATTTTCTAGGACCGATTCTTGGCGTATCATGCCAGTCTTTTATACTACTGGTACGTTTTAATGCTCTATTCCTGGCCTAATATGCGGGTACTTTCCGAATAGCCCGAATTTTCGTCGTTTAACATGGAATAATTGTGCCTGTTAAATTCCGTTCTTTGTATTTTTTGCGAATCACCTAAAGGTGTCTCGTGCTGCTCTTTTTTGTCTCACCAGCCGAATCATATCGGTTCTCTCAGCTGCTCGAATCCCATGCTGTTGATACATACGCCGAGTTTGTCGACTCGAACAGAGAACTTTTAAGATCTCTTCCAGCTCCAGAAGTAGCTAACGAGTACTACGCCAATTTCCGCTATTACTTTTACGAGTTTCAGCTCTCAGCAGGTCAGAAGAACGAAGAGGAATTGCGTCGCCCGCAGATCGAATCACTTCTTGACGTATTCGAAAATGTTTTACTGGATGAGGTATGTGCTATGTATTTTTGATTAGGTGAGCTCTGTGCAGATTCCAGATCATGGGAAAGATATCTGACACGTTCTTTGTCGGCGCTTTGTTTGTCGCCTATAGGTGGAACATACAAAAACGATGTCTGCTTGCATCGATTACATTGTAGATGGGGAAAAGATGTGGTACAATGGGAAAGCCGTTTCAGCAAGCTCTCGTCGACCAAACGCGATTCCGAGTCAGAAAAGAAAGGAGTTCTGGGCTAAATGGAGCAAATTGCATAACGGTAGAGACTAGAAAGCTGCTTGCCGTTCGCCAGTCTTGATTCCTGCAAATGCTCCGATAGGCCGAAGCGCTTCAGGAAAATTTCGACTAGACAGACCATCTATTCTCACCTCGAAACGTGTAGGCAATTGTGCCTTACTTCAAAATAGTCTAACAGGTGCAGTGGTTGCAGAGTAGCTTCATGGGGTATAGCTCAGAATGAGAAGAGTATTGCACAGTAGATTCATGGGGATTCGCTCAAAATAAGTTTATGTGGGGGAAGTTTTTATACCTATGTAGCGTGAAGCTTATTTCTGCAACCTTGCGACAGGACTCAAATCGTCCGCCAACTGTATGTCCGGCGTTTATCTGCGTGGCAATTAAGACCGCTTGGCAAACTAATGCCTGACACCGCTCCTCCGCATCGCGAAGCCTTCAATTCGCTAACTCGACGATACACGCTGTTTGCAGTGACCAACTTCATTCCCTGCGATTCACAAATCACTTCGATAAGCTCATAGATCTGACTACTTAGGTTGGCTACGCTGGCTACAACCTCAATGTCCATTACATTGGGCAGTATAATTCGAAAAGCGCAGTAATCTGCGTTGCCTGCATTTCCAACCAACTTCGACTTGCACGTTATCGAAAATCAGCAAAGTGAACTGGATATGGGTATTAGGTATAACAGATGCAGAACGCTCATTTTCGCTTCAAGCGCAAAACAGCTTGAAAAAGATTGTTATTCTGTTAGACATACCTCGCCACGGTCGCGATACTGCACGACGAGGCAGCTGAACTTTCCATCGACGATATGTAATTGAGTTAGGACTGCACTTGATTATTGACCCTGTTGCGTGCAGTAGCCGAGTCGACTTGATAATCAGGGTGCAGCGAGCCCGTATGCTGACGTAAATTACCAAGCTCTCCAAATCTTGCTGAACACACAGGACATACATAGGGTCTCAGTTTCTCGTGCACGGTTTCCTTGTGTCTCCGAAGCTTGTTCCGTTCTGAAAACATACTTGGACATGAGGGACAAGGATACGGCCTAACTCGCTCATGAACGATGCGTCGGTGTCTGTTGGCGTCACTTTTCGTCTTAAACCGCGACTGGCATTTGTCGCAGGAGAATGATCGTTCATGAACAGTTCTGACATGAATGTCACGCTCGCGTTTCCTCGTGAAGTCCTGTCCGCATCCTGAGCACGAAAAGAGCCTTCCGGACTGAGCACCATCGGCGGGAGGCGATGCGAGTGTACTATTCAGCTGGCGACGCTTGCGGGGGGAAGCCGGACCTGCGCCCGCTGAGCTCGTTCGCTTCACATTTGCCATGTAGTTCTGCCCTGTATGGGCCTTTCGGTTGGTGTTCTGTTGTGCAGCTTGATGCGCACTGTTCTGCACTGCCGGCTGTCTCACGTTCGCAATGTTCACATCGAATAACTGTCCTGGGCCAAAGCTCGACGATGGTATCACACTGTTTGAGGTAGTACCACTCAAGTCGGCGACGCCGCCTGTATGCTGCGCCAATCCATTCACCAACACGCGACCACCGCCGTGGTTGGGACCCCACACTAAATCCGAAGAAGGAGAGGGTCCGGTATTGACAGCTTTCGCATCTTGCATGTCTCCATTTTGATGAGATACACCTACGCTTGCTGTTGAATTCGCATGCGACGGTTGTGGATTTTGATATGGTTGCTGAGATTCAAATTGCCCGTGATGTGTTTGCAAGTGGGCTTGCGAGTGTAATTGCGCAGCCTGAGCATGCATTCCAAGCTGCGCTTGTTGCTGGGGAAAGGGGACACTCTGTCCGAGCACAAGGTGCTGATTATTTTGCTGCTGATCCAGCGACTGATACAATCCGTGAGACATATTCTGCTGAGCAATAGCGTGCGCATGTATATCCTGCGTTGCATGACCCTGACCAAGTGGTCGATGCATTGCAGCTTGATGAGCTTGCTCCACATAACCTTGAAAATCTGAAGAAACAATGGCATTTCTTGTTCCGAGCTGGAGCGCCGGGCGCCCATGTATCTGCTGTTGTAACTGAGCGTGCTGCCCAGCATTGTCCAAATCGCGAACAACACTTACAGCTTGACTAGGAGCACTTTGTCCGAGAGCACCAGGAGCCAGGGGTATTGTGCCCGTACTCAGCGCAATAGGATCAAAGATTGCTGAGCTTGCGTAGGAGTTGGGATACTGCAATCCTGTCGTGATTTGCCCTTGTAAAGTCGGGGAATTCATTGCCATCCCCGCCTGGTAGATCTGGTTGCCTTGAAAGTTTCCAGCCGAAGTACCACCCGAATCACCTCCCGCATTCTGCGTACCTGTTGTCGCGGGCAGAGGAGTTCCCGTGCCAATTGATTGCCCTACTGCAAAGGGTATGGATGCTATCTGGGGCTGTTGGTGTTGCGGATGTTCCGAACGGTGTTGCTGTCGCTGAGCTATGTGATTTCCATGCTGCACTTTTTGGTTGTGAACACTGTCCACTCGTTCTTTTTGAACAGGGTGGTGGGCCCGGTGACTTTGATACCTCTGATCATAATCCGCAGCGCTTTGGGAGGGAAACCCTTGGTCGCTGACATTGATCCCGGCCATTTGAGCCTGCATGTCCTGACGAGTTTGGTACTGCAGCGGGTGATGCAATTGTTGGACCTTATGCTGCCCCTGGGACGGACCATGCCTCTGCTGACGTATATGACTTTCTTGGCGCACTTGAGAAGACTGCACAAACTGTGCAGCACCGTTTTGCGCAGAAGGATTCAGATGCTGCTGCGAAGGAGGCATTGATGGGTGCGTCCGGTGAGGCAATGGCTGCTGCTGTCGCATTGGATTTTGCATGTAGCGCTGGTCGCTAATATGCGATGGTAGTCCCTGCGGCAGGGACTGAGCTATATGTCGTACTTGTTGCGGCATCTGGCCGGAATGGTGCAGTTGAGAAGCAGCCGAAACAGAGACCTGCTGACCAAGAATTTGCTGCTGTTGCTGCATATGCTCAGCTTGAGCCAAATGATTCGGAACGTGCCCTCGCATCTGTGAAGGAGACTGCAGGAGCTGCGCACTGCCTATCACGCCAAAGTAGTTGTTCTGCTGAGCATGTGGCATATGCAACAAACTTTGCTGGGAGAGGCCCTGCGTAGCTTTTCGAGCAGTCATGCGGGAGAGGTGTTGTGCACTGGCCGGCATAGCACGCAATCCGTCCTGAGCAGACTCATGTGCAACCCGACTGGATGGCGGTGGTCGCTGCACTTGCTCGCCGTTTTTTGTCAGTCGCTGGTGCTTCTGTTTGTCGCTCTGGTCATGAGTTTGGTCAGGACCTGGAGACGACTGATGCTGCCGCACGGCAGTTGCAGGCATTTGCGAATTCAACTGTGAAGCTGTGACAATAGTCGCTGCATGAATAGGATTGACGCGATGCGCAGGGTGATGCCGCGTGCGTGCATCATGATGAGTCGACATACCAGCAGGTACGGATTGCTTGTTTGAGGGAGGGTATTTCCACATCGCAGAGTGCTGAGGCTGCACAGTTTGCGACTGACCAGGACCAAGGGAAGGATCAGCATCCTTCGGATCGGCTTTGACAGATTTTGGACCTTGTGTATCTTCGACATGTGCGGTTGGGGCATCCGTTTCCGAAGCAGCCTTGCCTCCTGCCTGATGCTGCTGTGAAGACTTATCGCGAGTCACCGAGGGCATTGCTTCTCATGGGCAGCCAACGCAATGGGGCTTACAAATTAAAAGGTGTCGAACACAGCTCAACGCAAAAAACGATGTCACACCAAACAAGAGGGACGGGGAGATCAATCTGGGGAGGAGGGGGAACAATCTGGGGGG
>JAUKWC010084491.1:0-29284 GCA_032356245.1 Endocladia muricata
GTGGTACGGGCTAGGGGGGAGCTGGATTTCTATTGGCATTCCACATTATGTGTCACTCGATCGCAAGCCGGAAAGTGCGTGTGAAACCAAGTCAGCTTGTTGCGTTGTCAGTGGCATCATGATTTGTTTCGAGCTGACATTGTCAGCAGATGAGAATGTCTACCAACAGTACGAAGGCAGCTATAATCATGGAACCTCCGTACTTCTGAGTCTGGTTGAGCCATGGTTCCACACGGACAGGGTCATCTGCGCTGATTCGTACTTTGCGTCGGTTGAGATAGCAAAAGCGCTTCTCGACAATGGCGTGAAGTTTACTGGTGTTGGCAAGACAGCCAGAAAGGGTTACCCTGGTGACTACCTCTCCGGACTGGAAATAGCTGACAAGGGTTCTCACGTCACGATGGTCACTAGTAAGCCCGACGTCATGGCTGTCAAGTAGGTTGACCGGGATAGACGCTATTTCATCCGCTCTACTGGGACAACCTCGGCGGGTGACATGACATTATGTACCGTGAGAGATGGAGGTCCCGTGACGGAAACCCTCACCTCGACAGCATTGAGATTTCCATCCCGAAAGTATGTGAGAACTACTACGGAACATGTTATCAGATTGACAAGCACAACCGATGTCGTCAGGATGACCTTGGGCTGGAAAAGAAGTTCGAGGTTAAAGATTGGGCGATGAGAGTGAACACCTCTCTACTGCCTATCTGCATCGTTGACTCGTGGAAGCTTTACTCAGGGTGCCGACAGAGTAGGGTGTTGACTCCGAATGATTTCTACTGCCAACTGGCAGATGGACTAGTTGATAATGATGTGGACGGAGGTTTGCAGGGTCGTACAGTAAGAGGTCTGCAACTGAAACTCCGAATGAAAACATGGACTTTGAAAGTGTGTTTGGGGTCTATCTAACCCCCATGAAGCGCAGACGTCTACTGTCTGACGGAACGTCATCAAATGCGGCCCATTGATCTCGCTGTTCTTTGTGTAAGAACACAAAGAAATCGAAATTTGTATGTTCAGGTTGTTTCCGAAATATTTGCCGTGAAATTTATGTTTGCCATCCTGAAACGGGCAGGGATTGCTTCGAGCCGCATATCCAGGAGGTCCATCGTTTCAAATATGAAGGAAATGAGGAGTATGTTTTAAAATGTTTCAGTACTTTGGGAAGTAAAGTCTGAATCTTATGTTGGTGAGCTACCTTGGTTGACATCATAGCCGTCACTTCTAAATGTCTAACAAAATTGGAAAAGATTCTATATCCCCTAACAGTTCTATCGGCGAATTAAGACTTGCTCGATTTCATTGCATCGCTATGCAATACCACTTTAGAAGGTGTCACCGTATACTGACTTCTGTTCAAGTGGGCTCTTAAAACAATCCTGGAACACAACTACTTCGGAACTTGTCGAGTCCTCAAAGAGAAATTCGAAGCGCAAAGGCGCTCAGCGAGAATTAGGCTCGCGTTCTGATACTCTCCCGCCACTTCGAAGATCACTGGAATAGCTCTTCGCAGTAAGATATAGTTGTAGAAAATTTTCGACTTGAACGCGAAAGTAGCACAAGGTGAGCGGTAGAGGTACTACACCTTTAGAATATGGTAAAAAGCGAAGGTTTAATTTATTTATTGCAGTCATGGTTTTGACCTCGTATGGGTCCAGAGTTGACCTCATATGAGGCAAAGCTCACTGTCCAATAGACACTAGAGATGACGGTTTTGGCTTCGATGACCCCGAGGATATGATTAGCGTTCCGACAAGTAGTGAGGAAGACTAGGTAGGTACACGAAGATGTCGCTGAACATGGTGGAGTGAAACAAACTCAGATACTAACTGCCAGGTTAGGAACTTGTTGCCGCGACCAGACCATACTATAGCGGCTGAGAAAAACTTGGGCTCAGCCGCAAGAAAGGTCGCCCAGAAAAGTGGGCAATTTCGGGGCCGCTATAGCAGGAAAATGAAGTTTGAGAAATAATGAAAATTTCGACTAGGGGGTTGCCACTAGTGACAGGGGCTGATATATACACACGTGGAAACACCTGAGCACATGAATGTGCGAAATTTGATCTGAAACAAAACATCTATCTACCCATTTATTTTCAAATGTGCATATCTCAGCCCCTGTCGTTAGTAAGATGGTACCGATTTTAAAAATTATGTACTTTTCAACTCCACGAAATACACGATTTCAACCTCTCTCTGATGCCGACTCGCGGTTCAGTTTGATTCTACGCTTCGTGCGATTCGTTCAAGACCGGTTCAGCACAAGAAGTGTGTGCCCTTTGTTCTGCACAAAACTTGTGTGCCTCCTATTCTGCACAAAAAGTGTGTGCCTCCCGTTCTGGACGGGGCGTCTGTAGCACGGCTACGGCAAGGGTGAAGGGAGGTGTTGGCGGCTGCAGTGCCCACGTTTTTATAAGGATAGACGGCCATACAGCATAGGAAGAAAGTTGTTTCGTATGAAAGGGTTGCGACTCGAATGTAGGTCTCAGCCTTCCGCTGCAGTTGCAAAGACCTTAGCGCGAACCACGCAGTGCCATATGTATGAGTTCGGGCGGGCATTGTTAACCGGTGACTGGTCGATGCACGAAGCAGGGTCTACTACATGAACGCAACGTAATGGACGGAATCTCTACGTTTGAACCCTGGGATACAGTTAATCGTCTTATGTTCGGCACGCACTATACTGACGACTTCCGGCAACACTCGTGCAATCTGCCACCCCTTACGCGGACTGCACGTTACCCCGTGTTCGCATCGCACAATGTTTACAATACTGTCTGGAAAATCAGCGAAGAGTCATACACATTATCGCTTGCCATATAACGTCGGCAAGAATGTGGGTGAGACAGAGCAGCCGAACATCACCGGGCACAACGCTCAATTTTCTAGAGCCGCAGATGGCGCATATAGCGCGGAGCGGTCTTCAGTGCAGTGTGGCGGAAAACATCTGAAGGCAATGAAGAGTATGAAGAGTCCAAGGTAGGCTTATCCACATGAGGCAGGCTGTACGTTTTCATGTGACATTGAGGTACGTAAGATGAGATGCGGAACTGCAGTGTATCGCACAAATCGCAGTACAAGCTAGATATTTCACAAGGAAGTGAACTGCCAGTACGCGATCGCGGCATTCGCCGGACGGCGCAGTTCAAAAAACAATTTCGTTTGGAAATCGGCGTCCGTGCTGAAAACGGCCGTACTACACGACATCCACGTTAGGGAATGCCGTGGGGGTCAGTATTCCATGGCATCTCGGAAAGTGCAGTACGGCTGGAAGGTTTTCTACGCTACTGCACCCAATTGATGTCCGCGTCCATTTCGGGAAACACAGACGAAGCCGCAAGAAGTGTAAAAGTATTGGAGGGAAGCTAAGGCTGGGCACACACACGCCGCCGTACGTCGTGCCGTGTAACAGGAGTGACAACTTTCCCGGGCCGTAGGACGTCAAGTAGTATGACTAAACTAAACTCGCGAAAACTTCAGTTCTGTGACTAGTACAGTCGAACCTGAATTTTCACTTTGTGTAGGTCCGAGTCTAGTAGTACTGGACCTGGACCTGGTAATACAGAATGTAGAAGGCAAAGTCGGGTAAAACTGCACGCAGCCGCACATATCATGGAAGTCAACACATAGTTACACTACACACGAAACTATGATCCCGGTAGCAACCCATTGATATTCTTAAACCCCATACTGCACAGGGCTGGCGTACGCTTCCACTCGTAGAAATAGAGGCCTGGCCTACCGACCAATGTCTCGACCCCATATGCATAAAAACCAGGTAAGAACTATACGCTCAATTTGGCAAGAGTATTAAAGCCACATTCGAACGCAGACCAGACCTACTGTCTAGCAAAGTAATATCTAGAAGGTTGCAGGGGTGCTACGGGACGGCGTGAGTCTACAGTCTGCAGAAGGTGAGAGGTGGAGCTGTATCGCTAGGCGGAAACGTAGTGTTTCTGTCCTTTGCAGTACATCTGCATACGAAAGCCAACTCATTGTATCCAGTCACCAACGATCAAAAACGCAAGCAGGATCTTGATGATCTGGCAGTGGGCGGTTTACTGCGAGGTATTGCTATTTGCTGCCCAATGATGATAGCTATGGGTAGTTCGGAATCACAGAACTTGGACGAGCCTTTTTCCCACGCTGTACGGCCACTCATCCATGGGAAGTGGAGGAGTGGACAAACGCCAGCACTTCACACTACGATCGCTGTCGCCGCGCTATGCATTACCCACGCCAGATGCGAACGGTAGGATTCTTGTCCCACACAAATCTTGCACATGTGACATGGGCCGTAGAGACAATTCCAAGCGGGAGTCAACGTCAGAGAGAAGTTACAAACTTGTATTTGGGCTGGTCCCACGGGAAGTACTTTTTTTAGATCTGGGGGGTATCCCGAGGGAGAGAGGCCTGGGATGTGCTCACGGGAAAGTACAGGAACGGATGGCCGAAAATTGCCACGCTCGATTCGCATGTCCCCCTACTCACGTGTTTTTTCAGCTTAGGATATCAGCCTCCATCAGTTGTGATACACTCGTCGTCGAGCTATTCACTACATCCTGTCTTCCTTCTTTTCGCGATAGCGGCCGCCATATGACGGACCAGCCTGGTTAGTCAGTCCCGGAACTGGGGTTCGGTCTTTTCCACAACTATGGTATGCCTAGCCCGCTGGAACTGGTTCCCTTGTTGACACATACGTTTTGAAACTGTTAGACTGCACGCTGCGTAGTAACGTCTCCGTATGGCTACCTCTTGTTATTGGCTACTCGTCCGGATCGGAAGGGAATTCTCAGCAGAATCGAAGTCCAAGCAGTCAATTCTGAAGCTGATCTGACGAGCCTTCTCTTTCTCGTCCCTGTCCGTGGACGAAACGTCAACCATGCCGGCGTCATCAGAATGATTATACTCCTCAGCTGTTTTATTATTTCTACCATTAATAGGGCCCATCTGACTGGCTAGAAGCTGCGGCTACCGTCTGAGCGTGGGGAACAGATAGTCTTGCAGACCCTTCCCTTCTGGCTTAAAGTACACACGGTGCCGTACCATCGCCTTATTCACGATGCGTGTTTCACTTTCAGCGCTTGTGAGCGCACTATGCCTATGCTCGAGGAACAAGAACGGCGGTGCCGTGATTTCCTTTATCTCCAAGTACGTCGGGACTGGCACCTCCTAGTTTCCCCCCCCCGGATGCAACCACGTGTCAATTATTGCACACCGACGATGGGAAGCCCGCCACACCTGTCATGACTGTACAGAAGCTTAGCCTCTCCACTTTGAATGTCTCGTAAAAGCAAGTTTGGGGCGCTCACCGCCGGTAGTCGGACGCATTCAAAGAGAGCCGAACCCCAGTTGTGGCCACGAGAAGCATCTCGCCAGATGCTCTCCGCGCACCGGGCGCTGGTACCAAGCTTACTGCCCTTCGCGGCTACCTGTACAAGTCTTTGGGATGAGCACACTCAATCTGGTACTAGTTCTCAAGATTCCATTAATAGGCTCAGCGTGCTGGAGTAGAGGGCAAGGCGTAGCTCCCAATTTGCGGTGTCACCCTATTATTCTCGTTCGTTCATGGTAGAACTCCTTCAGGATTCATCTGGCCGTTTTTCGAAGGCAATCTCCGTGTCCACGGGGTTTACGATCTACCGGCATAGTACGTGAACTTGGACACCTATCCATTTTGCGGTCAGCATCAGAGCCTTGAGGCTGCTGTGCTGCGCCCATCTGCAGGGCGCAAAACTCTGAAGGTTAGTGCGGCCAAGGTTCTGAGGGCCATCATCTCGCTCCTCAAAGTAGCCAAGTCTACTGCCAACGTCCCAATGCCTGCTCAATCAGACTCTTTACAATTGCCCCGGAGGCCGGGTTGAGTTCCCGTGGTGCAACACATCTTGAGCGGCTCCGACCTACGGCGGCGTAAGTGGCCGGAGCTACACAGAGAACAGAGACACCACCAGTGTTCGAGACAAGGTGCATGATCCGAAGAAAGTCAAGGTTATTGGTGTCCAAATGATACGTTAACTTAGAGCCCAGAGAGCGGGGTCATGGTGCGACGCGAGACGGACCTTAGTACGTGGCTTGTAAGGCCGCAGGCCGTCACGTGTAAAGAAAGGTCGGTCGCGATAAAAGTAGAAGTGACCTGGACGATGTAGGGAAGTAGGATGATAGCCATAAAGATAGAGATAGGCAAGAGAGAAGTAGCCGAAGCTAGGGAATGTGAAGGGAAAAAGTAGCGAGCGCAAACGCTGCGGTCGAATAAGCGAGTAAAGGGGAGGTTGCTCTAGACGATAGCCAAAAAGCTAGGCGAAGGATTAGATTGCTGAAGACGATTTAGGCGCGAACAGTAGAACCAAACCCGTATACCTTTAAGTTTAGAAATGGCTAGTTTCACTTAGACTCTATACAATCAGAGAGGTGGTGGCGCCCTTAGTGAGCGCCGAAGTAAATAATAACTAATTCGTGAGTTGCTGCGCCGTCGGTAGCGCGGCGCGAAATAATTACTCAAAAGATAGACACACTTTCAGTAGCACACATAGGCGCGCTCGACGTACTGTACAGAAGGTACCGTGGCGTCGTGTCCGGCTTACAGCGCCCTGCAGTAGCACACAGTCAGCAGTGTAATTGCAGTACAGTTCTGGATTTACAGATCGAGACCGTGAAACTCGACCTTGCTGCACTGGAGGTAGCCGCCCACCCGGAACCGGTGCCAGTGCATGTTTATGTCGTCCTTGATCGCAACGTGTATATATGCTCGTTACTCATCGGGTATGGGGACTGCCAGCAGCCAGAGCATGTACCATAGGTCGCCCGGCTTCAGGAGCCGCAAAAGTTCTGTTGTTGCGATTGGGCGAGCCAGTGTGTACGAGATCATCGCAGACCTAAATTTGGCCATCTAACAGCGAGGTCCTGTCGGTAGTGGGGACCGGGAGCTGGCTCGAGGCCTCGTTGTGGCCCGTCCGTGGAGTACTTCGAGCTTGGACCGGGTGGATCTTCGCCACCCTCGACTTCTCTACCTTCGCTCAGTTCTGGTTCTCAGCACTCTCCTTCCCCTCCACCTTTTTTTTGGACCCGCACACTGACCTTCCGACTGTGGTGCACTTTCCTGACTCCAAGATATCCACCGCACGAGGCTTCAACCGAGACAACTAGCTGCTGGTCTCTTCCTATACATTTCTATTATCGTAGCTAGAGGTGTAAGAGGCATATTTGTAAGGACTCGGCGATCGGATGCGGTTGCGCAGAGAACAGAAGCATGTAGGGCAGAGCTGTACGTTCAAGTCGTAGCAGCTAGGGTTGTTAGTAGAGCCGAGGCCGTTTTGTTTCGGAGCCTAGGAGCATATCGCTCAGTTCTTTCGTTTACAAAGCCTATAGCACGGTGCTTGTCGCACTTTTGCAGATCTTCTGAAAGCTCGTCGTTATCTGTCGAGAAGAGGCAAATCTGGCTGACGTAGAACTCTCGGAAGGAGTTTGGGGGAAACCCGGATTGCGCAATTGAAGTGTGCAGTAAATTGTCTCCAGTCAAGCCGTCGTGCTCTCCACCCTTCTAAAACGGGTCTATTAATACTTTGTGAGCCTCATAAGTGCACCTCTTGAAATGATCACAACTAGGGTTCTCGTCCAAGTTTCCGTCACTAATGTGGCGCGTTGCGGAACTTACGGTCAGAACACCGCCTAATCGACCCTCGGGCCAAAGTCGTGCCTCATTCAGATGCTGGTTGCCGAGCTTAACAGAGATGAAAATATCGCGGATTAGGTCGCTACGCACTTCCGCATGGTATGAGTGCCAGACGTCGACTCTGTATATGCGGAGGTAGTGTGGGTAGCCTGGCAGGCCGGCTGCCCTTCACCATATTGGGGTTCATCATCGCCTTCCCATTTTCGGTGTGCATCAAACCAAGAGGATTATTGAAGTTCTTCACTTATGGAGCATGAATGTGTTGGAAGCCACTTTTAAAGTAGTGGCAGAACAACTTCAGAATGTGGACCAGTCCGCCTGATGTGCTCTGCTCCGAGACGTCGGTCTATGTTTTCGTACCCATTGTGTTCCATCCTTTGTGTTTGTGGGGATCTTGGTAGACACCGAGGCGTTTGCGAGTTCGTTGCAGGGTGTTGATTTCCATTCGCGAGCTTACGAAGGCCTGAGAACCATGAAGGCCCTCCACCATAGGAGACCGAAATCTCTCGCAGAACACCGCCCCGTCCTTGATACCCCTATAACTGCTTTCCATGAGCGAGTGATTTTAGCAACGTGGCGAGGTAAATAGCAAAACTCAATGATCGTATTTGTAGCCGCACGCAAACATGCTACCCTAGGCACCGTTAATATTACTGTCAATACTCTCACAAAGACCGTGGAGCGTTTATTTGGTCCCCGTGATCTACTCTTACGCGTCAATGGACCAGTAGTCGGCCGCCCAGAGTGTTTACGTGGACATCTGGTGTCTTCGAACTACACAATAATCCTTATCGCCTAAAGCCTGCGGCGGGAAAGAAGAGTAGGGAAAATGCCGCCCTCGGTGGAGGACGTGATGACGATACCGTTTGCCGTGCTCCTACACTGATCCGATAAGTCGTGCTCCCGCTTGGCAAACGGAACATGCAGCTTCCGCTGTCAAAGGCGGCGATAGCTGCAAATCTGCCCCCGGCCAGGTCTAATGGCCGACGTTAACGAGTCGCAGATGAAAGCGACGACAAGAGCTCCCTGTGTCAATTCAATGGTATGCCACTCAGGAGGAACGGGAAGTGATGCGACGCGGAAAGAAAAACCTCCCTCTAGTACGGCGGGTTTTTGCATGGACGCCGACTTCCAAAAAATAAATATTTTGAAATGCCGCGTACAGTGAACGGCCGCGTCCACTATCCGCAGATCGTTTCATGGTAAAGTATCCAGCCCGTACTGCGAATTGTGCAGTACACTGCAGCTCCGCATCCGACCTTACGTACCTCAATGTCACATGATGACCTATAGCTTGCCTCACGAGATTAGGCATACCTTCGACCCTTCACACCCTTATTCGCCTTCCAACGGATTTCGTGCCACTGCATTGAAGACCGCTCCACGTAATATGCGCCGTCTGTAGCTCTAGGAAACTAAACATTATGCTCGGAGATGTCCGGCTGACCTGGCTCACCAAGAATCTTGCCGATGCCATATGGCACGAGATGATATGTAAACTCTGCGCTCATTTCTCGGACAGTATTGTAAACATACTGCAAGACAAACACGGATAAGCGTGCAATCAGCATAAGGAGTGGCACATTGCACGAGTGCTGCTGGACGGCGTCAGTCTAGTGCGTGCCGAACATAAGGCGTTTAACTGTATCGCGGGGCTCAAACCTAGTGGTTCGGTCCTTTGTGATGCGTCCGTGTAGCAGAGCCTGATTCGTGAATTGAATCCTCACTGGTTAACAATGCGCGCACGAACTCATAAATCCGGCACCACGTGGTTTCTGTCGAAGTCTTGCCTATTGTAGCGCACAGCTGAGACCTATAGTCGATTCGGCATCCTTCCATAGGGAACAACTTTCTTCCTACGCTGTACGACCACCTATCCTTAGAAGTATGTCGGAAGTACAAACGCCAACACTTCACTACACCCTTCCTGCAGCCGTGATACAGCTAACCCGTGTAGAACGGGAGGCACAAACGTCTTGTGCTGAATAGGTCTTGCACGTGTCAAGCGAAGCCTAGAAACAATCTGAACTTCGAGTCGGCATCAGAGAGAGGTTACACACGTGTATTTCATGGTGTTGAAATGTATATACCTTCTAAGACCGGTGGGATGTCACTAGTGACAGGGGCTGAGATCTGCACATATGCAAATAAATGGGCAGATGGATTTCGTTTTCCAGATTAAATTTTACAGATCCATCTGCTCCTGTGTTTTCAAATGTGTAGTTCTGAGCCTCCGTCACTAGTGACACCCGCCTAGTCTAACCTTTCATTACTTCTGAAACCTCTTTGTCCTGATATAGCGTCCCCAAAATTGCTCACTTTTCTTGGCGACCGTTCTTGCGGCTGAGCCCAAGTCTTTCTCAGCGGTCGTAGTTTGGGCTGCTCGCCGGAACCGTTTCTTGATGTGCCACGTAGTATCTAGGTTTGTTTTCCTTCACAGTACTCGTCCACTTCTTCGTATAGCCACATAATCTTCCTCACTGCTTGTTGGAATGGAAATCTAATCCTCCGCGTCATCGGAGTCGAAGATGTCGTCTCCACGACTGACCTCCCCAGCCCTACTACTCTGGCACGAGTCCAAGTCTGCAAAAAAATCATGTCCGCGTCGTCTCCACCGTCCGATTCCTCACCTCTTTCATTACTCCTACGACTAATACGGGCCATCTCACTGGCCGCGAACTGCGGTAGCGCTCTCAGCGCGTAGAAGACCTGGTCCTGCACACCTTTTCATCACGGCATAAAGTATACATGGCACCGCACCGTCAAATAATCCGTAATCCGGTCCTCATATCCAGCCCCGGCGTGCGTGAGATGGCCATGCTCGAAAAAACACAGATTTGGGCAGCACAATTATCTTCCTCAATTTGAACAACCCCGCCGCTGCCACCTGCTCGCTCTGCTCCCCATTGCCAAA
This sequence comes from Endocladia muricata, assembly GCA_032356245.1. NCBI lineage: Eukaryota > Rhodophyta > Florideophyceae > Gigartinales > Endocladiaceae > Endocladia > Endocladia muricata. The sequence goes on from JAUKWC010084491.1 coordinate 10,586, forward strand.
CATATGTAAATAGTCAGAGACCCACAACGGGAAGCCGACTGCCCCGCTGATAATTGCGAAAAAGCCTAGCGTTTCGGGTCTCACTCACTCGTCAAAGCCATTATGCGGCTCTTGCCGTGGGCGGTCCGTCCCAGTAACCAGAAATGGACCCCCGTCTCAGATATGAACAGCTTCCTCCCAGATATGTTCCTCAGACCGACGTAGGCGGCAAGCTGACCCACCCATACGTCCAGCGGCGCACGCCGTCACGAAGCCGACATCCAATCCCTCGTCGAAACGCATGCTTCTATCACGAGCATCCGTGCACTTGAGTAGTGGGTGATTCCCAGCTCTCGGTTTGGTGCGTCCGCCTTGTCCTCAGCCTCGTTGACAATTCGGTTCCACCAGGACTCTTTCGGCCCCTGTCTTGATGCATTCTTTCCGTTGAATGTCCTCGAAATGAACGAAAATAGCTTTTCAACGGGGGAAAGCTTCCACTTGGGCATCAACATCAGGGGCTTGAGGATTCCGCGCGGAATGCCGCTGGAGTCAAGGAGACTCTCAAGGGCCATATAGCCGAGATTCTGATGCTCACCTTGCCGCCTCTCAAAGTAGGCATGTCCTCTGCCATAATCCTCACCTCCGTCTGCGATGTTCCTCCAGAAATCTGTCTGAGGCCCGTTGGGCTTCCAGATGTCCGAACCGACATCGATACCTTCAAGCTTGATAAAGAACACGTCGCTCCCCGTAAAGACCGGAAGCCGGTGCATTGATACGACGTCCATGATAGAGGGGTACAAGTGCGTCCGGAGCTCAATGTGTATGTGGATGGGAAGAAACCAGAGCATGGGATGCGGGTCTTTCGCTATCCAGACCCGCAACTCCTCTTCTTTGTGATCTGGCGGGCCTAGGTATGCCAAATTTTCCCGGTTGTCTGGTGTTTTTTCAAACAGCACGGTCTTGTCTGCCGTGCCGACCGGCAGCTGGTTTCGAACCTTGTCGTCGAACATCTGCAGGACACCTTCGCATTGGGCCGTGTTCTCCCGCGCCGCCTTGATGTTCTCAGCGACCCCTTGTCTGGACTGCCCCACTGCCCTTTTCACTCCACCAGACTTTCCCGACTACAAAATTTCCACAACGCGAGGCATTGCCCGTGAGGACGGTCCAGCCGTTGTCTCCCTGGCAATCATTTTTGTCGTGGGCATTGATCCTGGGTCCTTCCACGCACAGACTGCAGGCTAGAGTGCAGTCGTGTGGGAAACCGGAGCACGCCGGGCAGAGCGGCGCGTAGAAAACACAGCAGCTGGGGTCGCTACGAGAGCCAGGGTGGTGTGCTTGCTGACCCCGGCAGCAATGTGCTCGGAATATCCGGGTATAGTATTTCGAGACCTGAAAGTGCGGACTGTGTAGTACACAACGGGTGTTACTAGACGCATACTGCACGCAGTGGACGTCTAGATCCATTTCTGCAAATACAGACGTGGGAAACGCACACACCTGCACTCATAGCACGACAACTGACAGCCTCCTGACACAACCATATCGAGGTGGTCTCCCCTACTTTTCTTTCTTCGTCCTCGTCCCTCTTCCCTGTACTTCCATCAACTTAGTTTTCCTTGCTTCGCCTGCAACGCTCTGCTCCTCCGTCCTTGCATTCCAGTCATTTCTGGGTTTCTTTCCCCCTTTCGTTCCTCACCGCACTGAAACTATGGCGCCGACTGAACTCAGCCGGCCCTGGACAGCCGGCGTGTGCTTTCCTGCCTTCATTGGCGTTTTTTTCTCATCCGAGGTAAAAGCGAAGTTTGACCTCACGAAGTTCCACATGTCACTCTGCCTGCACTTTGTCATTGCAGCAGGTGACGAGGCCGCAAAGGCGATGAAGGACATTGCAGCAGTGAAGAGCAAGCGGTGCAACCCTGTCGGAGACTTCCGCACTTCTATCGAGAGCGACGACCCGGTCTCTCGCGAGTTGGGCAGCAAGCAGATGAAGCAGATGGCGCGCTCAGCGCCGTGAATCGTGTTGCTAACCCGAAACGAGAAAACCATAGGGAGGTCGCGGATGCGCCCCTGAGCCAGAATAACCATGGGCTGTCCCTCATTGTTGGCACTAGGCTCACTCCGTCTAAGTTCAGCTAGGTTTAGGAAGTAGATCTGCCAGGAATCTTATCTATTTCCCGCCCCAGAACCTTCGCGGTTCTGATGTTCTTACACGCGATCAACGTATGCCACTCGAGGCGCGGCAGTAAACGTGTATTCGCTTTGAAGAACATAGATCATAGCGGAAATCGTCTCGCGTTTGCTGTGCAACTACTGGATCGGGCGTGGACGGAGCTGGCGAACGCAGTGGAAATTTCGGAGTCCGCGGCGTTAGTGGGACCCTACATTCTGTTTCGTCCGCACGTTCAGCACTTTGTGGCTTTGAAGTCACGCGCTGATGGGTTTGCACCCATCGCGCAGGAGACCACGCCGGGACGGAACGGGGGAGCAATTATGGAGGAGAGTACGAGCAGTGCGGTAGGTCGGGGCCGAGCTGCTGAGCGGAATGGGGCAATGTGGACGGTTACCAGTCTGTTCCTGTCGAGCTTCCAAGCCTTCGTTACAGACGAAACTTTGTACGATGTTGAGCACCGCAGCAACTGGCCGGATCTAGACCGCTCTGAGTCAACAGATAACAACTTGCCATCGGCCTTTGCCTACTTGAGAGCGGATACCCGGGAGGCCTTGGGGCTTTCGCGTGAAGCCCCCGAAGATGATGGTGTCTGTTCAGAGGTTATCGAAGTACACTAGGTGGTGTCGAATGCAGATTCGCAAGACAAAAGAGCTTATCGTCGTCGACGGGTGAGACCGTCGAACCCCACGGCCAGTGTGGGACTATCCGCGCAGTCTCCTCGTTCTGTGTCTTCCCGGCTGAAAGAGGAGATGAAGCTGGAACTGCAGGGTAGCGACAATGAAGTGAGGGACGTGGTGGTATCCAATCGTACGAGGCAAGCTAGTGTGGCTTTCCGGTCAACTCTCAACCTATTTGTGCCGGAGCCGAATGACCCCCTTCGTGAAGCACCAGAACCAGCCAACCGTAGGGGCCCGTCTCTACTGCCGCACAAGGTGTTGGAAGAGGCGCTCCCCGAGCAGAATCCATAGACCGACCTTCTCGCGGAGTTGCACAGCGTTATGAAGCCGGACTGCCGTGTCAACAGCTGCGTATTCCACGACGTCCTCAATCCTCACGCTGACGACTCGGGTGAGTGCCGAGAGGGTACGATTAAGCTGCTGGTGACGGACCCCCCGTTGAACACCAGAAGCAAACAGTGTGCGGGCAGCTCTGCCCATGAGACGTTCACCCACAACGACATGGACGCCTCCATCCCACTATTCGACGGACCGATTGCTGAAACCGGCCACGGAATCATTTTCTGTAGTGTTCTACAATTCGGAATGCGGCTTTCGCGCCTCAAGCATTACAGCCGAGAGGTGTACGACAGGGGGAGTGCTGGGGCCAGTATGTGGATGGAGAGGCGGCAGAACGACTTCGTGTTTAAAGTGGAGGAGGAGCGGATGACCCAAGTCAGAGTTCGAGGCCGTTACACGCAAAACAAAAATATGAAAGGGTGTGGCCACGCCTCACTCACGCAATGGGCAGTTCACTTCTGGCAGAGGAATGTGCGGCTTGAAGTGCAGTTCGTTCGGGTATGCTACCAAAGCAACGGGTATGTGCGGTCCTCGCACGCAGCCCAGACGAACTGTTCGAACGGAATCCCGTGGTAGGGTCCCGGAGAGGTGGTGAGAAGAGCTGACGAAAGCAGTCTCGTGAACATACTTTGACCTGAGCAGAGCAAAATCAACCATATGAACGAGCTGGTGTCGCAGTATTCGACACCGGGGGACATGGAGGTGGATTTGTTCAGGGGTACTTCCGCGACTGCAGAAGCATGCCAATGGTTTCCGAGACATCGCTGTTTTGTGGGGTGCGACAAGGATGACGTTTGCGTCAGTCAAGCTCTACCCAGCTTTGTTAAGGCATTTTACGAAACCGTTGTCAGCAAAGCGTGCGACATTGGTAGCTCTCCGCGGGTTGTGAAGCTTTCCACAAGGTACTTGGCAGGCGTGCACGAAATGTGTCTTCCAGGAGGGGGAGCACCCCTGCGGATGATCTTGCTCGGTGTCCACAGTATCAATGTCTACTGGACTACATAGTCCGGTCGATCGAGAACTATACCGGAGATCCCATGATTTTCCAGCGCTATTAACGAACGTCGGTGGACAACAGGCCGGCAAAGTACCACGCTCTGCTGGACATACAAGACACGCGAACATTTTGGGCGGTGAAAGCGATGGCGAGGTCTGTGGTGATGCGTCCGTCGACGATGAAGTTCGAAGGTGTGGGAGTCGCGGTATTGGCTGAACCCGTCTTCGCGAAAGAACAGACGATCTTCACATTCGATGGGACGCTCCTGTACGCAGACTTGGGTGAGCGCACGACGGAGAAAACAATGATCTACGGAGGCGGAATTTTGGGAGGAGACAAAGAATGTTCCAACCGGGTATCTCTCCTGACGGAAAGGCGGGCGAAGTCCCGTAAAGGTCCGAGGCATAAGGTATACGCTGTATCGGCACCATTTTGTGTAGCTAGATTTGTGGATGACACCCGGAACTTCCTCGGCGATGGGGAGGAGCGGAGCAGAGGTACTTCTAGAGCGCGAGACAGAAACGTGGAGTTCTACGAGGATTGAGGGGGAATTGCCGCAGAGAAGTCTAAGTTCACTTAAAACCAATCCGATCCGTGCGACGCGTCACAATTTGAAGAGCGAGGAGCTTTTACCAAACTACGGGGATAAGTCTAGGTTCCGAGTACGTGGTTGGATCTTCCAAAACAGCGTGCAGATAAACAAACTTCAACACTACATGCTACTTTGAGCACCAGTTCCGGGCGGTCAGGCCACACTGTGGCAGTTTTGAAAGACTTGGGCTAAGCTGCAAGAAAGGCCGGCCGGAAAAGTGAGCGATCTCGGGGCCGCTATAGTAGGAAAAAGGGGTTTGAGAAGTAATGATATTTTAGACTCGGGGGGTGTCACTAGTGACAGGGGCTGAGATGTACACCTGTGAAAGTACAGGAGCATATGGATGTCCGAACTTTAATCTGAAAAAGAACATCCATCTGCCCATATACTTTCACGCGTGCAGATCTCAGCCCCAGTCATTACTGACACCCCCTCCGTCCCGGAAGCTTGCATGTTTTTCAATCGTGGAATACAGCTATTCCGGCCTGCTGAGAATTGAGTTTGTGTGTGCGCGACGATAATTGCCGCCGACCATGTTCGTTCTACCTCACATGGCCGTCGTGTCCGTACCCCTCCTCCGCTCCCACTTTCTTCTCTGAGTGCTTCCGTTCCGTACCGTCACCCGTTCACCCTCCCCCGCACATGGATCGTTTCTCATCGTCCCGGCCTTTCCATTATGAAATCCCTCCTGGTTCATTCCCATTGCTGACCCTCTCTCGCAAGTGACTTACGTTCGAAATGACCAACAAACTTCCCATCACGACATCCACCCGCGACTCGCTCAAGGTGGCTGCGGAGCCGCAGCCGGGGGTACAATCGTGGCTGGAATCGCAGCCGGAGACGACAGAGGAGGCGTTCCAGACCGTAACGGTCGTGCAGCCCTCTCTATCGGAATCGCGACCATACATACGCCCGGCCAGCGACGCCGCGGGCCAGGCGCGTCCTTCGTCCGACCGCTCTCCAGCACCAGAGACTTGGGACGGAGAGGAATCCGATGTGGCTGCCGTGGATGCCGAGGAGCAGTGGGTGTCGTGTTGGACTTTCTCAAAGGCCGACTACGAGTCCACCGAGGTCTACTTATATATTGCGCAGGCGATACCGCGGCAGCACGTTCTTCGCGAAAGCGCGGAAGATACCATCGACAGCGTCCGGGACAGCATGGCTGAGTGCGGCTACAAGTACAACTTTGGCATCATGTCGGTCATAGTGCGACTCTGCAACAATCCGTAGATACCGGATATCACTAACGCTACTATCAAGGACGGCACGGTGTTGCGCGACGGTCTGACCTGTGCTATGGTGGACGGCTTTCATCGCCGTCAAGTTGTCCTTAGCTCGAAAGAGGAAAAGGATGGCACGTCATGGGCTCGCGAGCGCCTCTGCGTGCGTCTTGTTTGCCGAAAGGATGGACGGGACATGATGGATACGGATATCATGTCCAATGCGTCCCAGCAGAACAACTCCGCCAGAACGGTCCACATCGACAAGCCGCTCTCCCACTACGTGGTGAGTATCATCGACTTCATGTCGGCTCTGGCCGTAGAGAGCTACGTGGACCCACTGTCATTGAGTCTGAAGGGAGCTGGGGAAGCAATGACCAAAGCCATTCTGCTATCAGCCACAGGCCTGTCTGCCTACCGCCGCGACGTACGCGTAGCGAAGATTTTCCTCCGAGACCCAAGCCTCGTAAAAGTGCTGACCGACCTGACCTTTGACACCTCGACCACTAAGAAGCTCGGCATCCCTCACCTTGATGACCAGCATCTTTGATCACAGAGCCCTCGAGCCGTAGCTCTATTCGTCACTTCCGCATCGCGGTTCGTCCACAACGCGGACCGCGACGAAAAGTTTGAATGTGTTGCTTCCTAGGTGTGGGCGCGCCACGTTTTCCGGGTCTCCCTCTACTCGTTCGAGAATTATGGCAAGGTGGAGGGAATGAGCTTTGACGACTTTCTGAGGAATGAGATTGCTCAGTCAAAACCGCGCAGAACTTCCCTCAAAATGCTCTATCTGAACCAGATGCGACTCTTCTCAAGGCGAGACAACTCTGGAGAAGGTGTCAAGGAGGGCAAGAAAGGCCACGCTACGCGCTTCGCAAACAAGGTAACTGAGTACTTTGCTCCCGGGCCCAGCAGACACACCGCTCCGGGTCGTGTGACGACCCCAGCTGCTGTCCCTTCTACACGCGGCTCTACCCGGCATTCTCGTGCGTCCCAGGCGACTGTACTCGAGCTAGCATTCTGTGCGCGGAAGGCCTCAGGAGTGATGCCGGCGACAAAAGCGCTTGCCACGGAGACAACTGCTGCACCGTCCTCATGGTCAGTGCCTCGACTTGTGGAGGTTGGGCAGCCGGGTGTGTCTGGTGGAGTGCAAAGAGTAGTAGGGGAGTCAAGACAAAGGGTCGCTGAGAAGACCAAGGTCGCCCAGAATGTCACGGGCCAACATGAAGGTGCCCCGCAGATGCTCGAAGACGAGGGCCCTTATCAGCTGCCGGTCGCGACTGCGCACAGGACAGTGGTGTTTAAAAAGACACCCGACAATGACAAAAACTTGGCATACGTCGGCCCGCCAAGTCACGAAAAAGAGAAGTTGCGGGTGTGCATGGCGGACGACCCACACCCCATGCCCTGGCTGCTTCCCATCCACATACCTATTGAACGCTGGGCGCACTTGTACGTCTCCATCAAGGACGTCGTAGCCATGAATCGGCTTCAGTTCTTCATGGGGAGCTACGTGTAATTTACCGAGCTCGAGGGTTTCGATGTGCGTCCGGACATCTTGAAGCCCAACCGGTCTCAGAAACACGTCTGGAGGAATGTAGCAGACGGGGGTGAGGATTATGGCAGAGAATATGCCTACTTTGAGAAGCAAGAAGATGAGCCTCAGCACCTCGGCTACAAGTGCCTTGAGAACTTCGCGGACTCAAGCGACATTCCGCGCGGAAGCGACGAGCCCCGGATTTTAACGCCTAAATGGAAACCTTCCCCACGTTGAAAAGCTGTTTTCACTCATTCCCAGCGCATTCAACGGGGAGAATGCACTGGGACAGGGACCGAATGAGACCCGGAGGAATCCGATTGTCGACAAGAGGGAAGACGAGGAGGACGCAGCAAACCGGGAGGGGGGAACCGCCCGCTACTCCAGTACATAGAGCCTGGTGATGGAACCCTGCGCATCGAGAGGGGATTCGGTATGGGCTTTGCCAAGGCGTGCGCAGCTGGGCGCATGGGTGTATGACCTCGCTGCCTACGTCGGTCTAAGGAAGATATCTGGAAGGAAGGTGCTTACCCCTGAGGCGGGCGGTCCGATTTTGGTTACTCGGAAGGAGTACCGGCGGCATACGCCGCACAATGACTTTGACTGGTTATTGAAAACGGAGACGCTCGACTTTTTTGCAGTCGTGAGCGAGGCAGTGCGCTTTTTGTTGTGGGTGTGTGACTATTCACACACGTTTGCATACGGGAAGAAAAGCGCGCAGGTGGCCGCGGAGGCGGTGTTCAAGATGAAGAAGATCGATGTGCCGCCTAACTGTGTGTTTTTCTCGCATGGGCATCGCACGGACGCCGGGGCTGGATAGGAGGGCAGCATTGTGGATGAGTTGACGGTACGGTACCATGTGTACTCCCCTCCGGAAGGGAAAGGTGTACCGTACCAAGTGTGCAACACACTGAGAGGGCTACAGCAGTTTCCGGCCAGTGAGATGGCCTATGTTAGTCGTCGGAAGAATGAAAGAAGTGAGGAGTCGGCCTGTGAGGACGATGCGGACGTGGTTGGACTTGCAGACCCGGACGCGGACGGGAATAGTGCGGCGGAGCAGGCTAGTCCTAGAGATGACCGCTTGAACTCCGATGACCCCGAGGAATTGATTGCCGTTCCACCAAGTAGTGAGGAAGATCTGGGAGCTACACGAAGAAGTAGCTCAATGGCGTGACCTCAAACACACTTAAAGACTACCTGCCAGTTTGAGCACCAGTTCCAGGCAAGCAGGCCAAACTAAAGCACCTTAGAAAAGACTTGGGCTCAGCCGCAAGAAAGGTCACACAGAAAAGTGGGCGATTTCGGGGCCGCTATAGCAGGAAAAAGGGGTCTGAGAAGTAATAATATTTTAGACTCGGGGGGTGTCACTAGTGACAGGGGCTGCGATCTACACATGTGAAAACAGAGGAGAAGATGGATGTGCGAACTTTAATCTGACAAACAACATCGATCTGGCCATGTATTTTCACATGTGCAGATCTCAGCCCCTCCCACTACTGACACCCCACCGATTTCAAAAATTACATGCTTTTACACGCTACAAAACTTACGTCTACAGCCTCTCTCTGACATTGACTCGAGGTTAAGTTTGTTTCTACGCTTCGGGTAATACGTGTAAGACCTATTCTGACCAATACGTTTGTGGATCTCGTTCTGCACGGGTCAATGATATCACGGCTACGGCAACGGTAAAGGGAATTGTTGGCGTCTGTACTTCCCGCGGGCTTCTAAGGAGAGCTGGCCGTACAGCGTAGGGAGAGAGTTGTTCCGGGTGAAATAATGTCGACTCGACTGCAGGCCTCAGTGTTGTGCTGCCATTGGCACCACTTCGGCGCAAATCACGCGATGCCAGATGTATGGTTTCGTGCGCGCATTGTTAACCAGTGCAGTGTCGTTGCACAAAGCAGGCTCTACTACAGGAATGCAATGCGAAGGATAGAGCCACTACGTTTAAGCCCCGCGATACATGTAAACGCGTTATGTTCGGCACGCACTGAACTGACGCCGTCCGGCAGCACTCATGCGATCTGCGACTCATTACGCGGATTAGACATTAGTCCTGCTTTGCCGTCCACCATGTTCACGATACTTTCCGAGAAATAAGCGCAGAGTTTTACACCTCGTCTCTTGCCATATAGCGTCGGCAAGATTCTGGGTGAGTCAGCACAGCCGAACATCACCAAGCATAATGCTCAGTTCCAAATAGCCGCAGGTGGCGTATATTACGCGTAGCGACCCTCAGTGCAGTGGCGCAAATTCCGTCGCAAGGAAATTAGGAGTATGAAGTGTCCAAGGTAAGCTTATACGCGTGAGACAGGCTATAGGTCATCACGTGACATTGAGGTACGTAAGGTGAGATGCGGAACTGCAGTGTACAGCACAATTCGCGGTACAAGCTGGATATTCTACTAGGGAATGAACTGCAAGTAGCGGATGCGGGCGTTCACTGGACGCGGCTCTTCAATACATCATAAGTTTGGAAGTCGTCCTCCATGCGAAAAACCGCCGTGCTACGCGAGCTCGACGTTTCGCAATGCCACGGAGGTCAGCATTCCATGGCATTCCAAAGTATAGAGTACGGCTAGAAGGTTCACTATGCCACTGCACCCGGTAGACGTACGCATCCTTTTCCGGCAAAGCACACGAAGACCCGACATGCGACGACTTTCTGCGGTCTACAATGTGCCGATCTAAACACATCACAATTCCCGACAAAGAGCTCAAACTGAACCCGATGCGTCTCTTCTCAAAGCGGTACGACGACTCCCGAAAAGATCTAGACAAGCGCAACAAGACCGGCGCTACAGACTCCGGGAAAAACGTAACTGAGCACTTTGCTCCCGGACCTAGGACGACCGACGCCCTGGCTCTGGTGGCGATCCCAGCTGCTGCACCTTGTAGATGCGGCTCTTCGCGGCTTGCTCCGGCATTCCACGAGACTGCCCCCACCCGTGCAGTTTCTGTACAGAGGTTCTCAACATCCCTGGCTGCCACGAAAAAGCTGTTCCGGAAGAGGGCGGATGCACCACTATTACGGTCAACGTCTCGACGTGTGGACGCCGTAAAGTCTGGCAAGTCCGGCAGAGTCACAAGGACGGCCGGGTGGGCACAAGAAGAGGGAGAAAAGGAACGAAAAGTGCAAGGTAACTCTGAAACATCTGGCATAATGTTAAGGTGCACCACGGATGTTCGACCACAACGTCCCGAGCCGGCTCCCGTTCGGCACCGCCGACGCCATCCAGATGACCGATATGAGCGTAGAACCTCGAGGAAAACTTTCAGATGTGGAAACGTCCGATCGCAACGAGGACGACAAGCGCCTGGTGCTGCCAAATGACTTGCATCCCAAGCCCCAGCTATCTCCAATTCACATACCCATACAGCCTCGAGCTTACTTGTACCTCAACATTAAGGACGCCGTAGCCGTCCACCAGCTTCAGCTTTTTGTGTCTCGCTATGTCCGCTTTTGCCAGCGTGAGGTCACCGATCTAGATCCAGACACCCGAAAGCCCAATCAGCCTCAGACAGTCGTGTGGAGGGTTCTATCAAACGGACATGGGGACTCTGACGGTGTGTGTGCCTACCCTCGGAAGCGTGAAACTGAGCTGCAGTACCTCCGCTACACTTGCCTTGAAAACTCTGGTCATTGCAGCGGTATTGCGCGCGAAAGCCTCGATTCCGTGACTTTGACTCGCAAGCGGAACCTCTCCACGGTGGGAAAGTTGTTGCCGATTATTGCAAGACCATTCAGCGACGAAAATGAACTGGGAAAGGGGCCAAAGGAGACCTGCTGGAGCTTAATGGCCAACGAACGGAAAAAAAGAGGGCGACGCAGTTAGCCACGAACGGGAAACCGGCTGCTACTCCATTGCACGGAGCTTGGTGATGGAAGCTTGCGAAACAACGGGGGATTACGTGTTGGTTTCACTAATTCATGCAAAGCTAAACGGATGGGTGCGTCAGCTTGCCGACTACGCCTATCTGACTGAAATCTCTGGCGGGATGGTGTTCATGCCAAGTACTGGTAGTCGGTCTCTGTGGACAGGGGAGAACTGCCCGCAGCAAATGCCACACGATACTCCCGAGGGAACATTGAAATCCGAGACGCTAAGTTCCTTTGCAGCCATTTGTGGGGCAGTGACCTTTCTCGTGTGGATATGTGACTATTCGCGATTGTCCGCAAATGGGGGGGAAAGCGAGCGTGTGGCAGCGGCGACGTTCTTCATGATGAAAAAGATCGTCAGGCAGCCAAACTCTGTTTTCGCTGCGCATGGGCATCTCATGCACACCGGCCCTAGACATGTGAACCGCGCGACAGAGAAGGTAACGGTACGGCAGCATGTGTACTTCATGCCAGAACGGAAGGGCGTGCCATACCACGTGTTCTAAGCACTCAAAGGGCTATTTAAGTTCCCGGCCAGTTACATGCCCCCCTTTTATTGGTAGGAATAAGAGAAGTACTGAGGACTAGAAGAGTGTCGACCATGCTGCCGCTGACGGACTCGCGCACTCCGACGTGGACGAGAGTAGCAGAGTAGACAAGGTCAAGTCCGGAGATGGTACTTCCGACTCCGACGACGCTGAGTAATTCATTGCCGTTCCGACGAGTAGTGACAAAGATTATGGAGCTATATGCGAAAACGACACCGAATGGCGGCTAGTGAAAACAGTTTTCAACAACACAGACGAGTGCGCGAACTATTTCCGCCGATCAAGGCGCACTATAGCGGCTCGGAAAGTCTCCACCTGAGACTCCCAAATTGTCGCCCAGAAAAGTTGGCGGTTTTCGGGCCGCCGAAGCAGAAATAAGTCCTTTGCAAGCTTATGGGGTGTCAGCAATGACAGCCGCCGGAATGTCGCCATGTGGGAACACATGAGCAAATTGATGTGAGAAATGTACTTCGAAAAACAAAATTCTTGTGCACATGTATCTTCACGTGAGCAACTCCTAGCCCCTGTCATTAATGACACCCTACCAATCTTCAAAACCAGTTACTTATCAACCGAAAAACATACACGTGCACAACCTTTCGTAGACGTGAAGTCGCGCTTCACTCAATTTCTACGCTTCGTGTGATACGTCGAAAACCTGTTAAGCACGAGAAGTCTGCACCTAACGTCCAGCGAGACTCACTTATACCACGCCTACACGAAATCTGGAGTGAGGTCTCGACGTCTGTTTCACTTTCGTTATTATACAGATAGGTGGCGGTACGGCGGAGGAATAGGGTTGCTCCGTATTGAGCTACACCAATTCGATATTACGCCACAGCGTTGTCCTGAAAGTGATAACACCTCTTCATATGCGACGCTATGCCAAATGTATCAACTCGTGTGCGCATTGCCCATCTGCACCTGTATGAAGCCAAATGCTGACTCCGCTCCGCCTAAGTATTGCAAAGGACGGAGACAGAACGTTTCAGCCTCGCGATGCCATGAAGCTTCTTGTTGTCAGAACGCACTAAACTGAAGCAGTCCAACAGCACCCGCCCTGCCCCGTACTTCCAACGGAACGTAGAGAAAGTTATTTGTTTGCATTCCCATAGCAGCACAATATTGTCTGAGAAGTCGGCGCATAATTTTACACTTCGTCCCCTGCCATATAACGTCCGCACGAATTGGGTAAGCCCGTGGAACTGAGCACCGCCCGACATAATTCTGAGTTTTGTAAAGCCGCAGGTGGCTCAGGAATCGGGTGATGGTCTTCAATGCAGTGGCACGCAGTCCATCGGAATGCGATTAACAGTATGAAGAGTTCACGGTAAGCGTATCCGATTGACGCAGGCTATAGCCCATTGTGCGCCAATGGGGTACGCAAGGTGAGATACGGAACTGTAGTGCACTGCCCAATTCGGGGAAAGATCTGGTTGTTCTACTGGGAAACAAATCGGGACTAATGCATGCGGATATAATCTGGACGAGTCAGTCCGAAAGGCAATTCCAAAAATTGGCATCACTGCGAAGACTAATCGTAAAGCACAAACTCCATGTCCTCGAATGCTACAGAATTCAGCATTCCATGGCATTCCAAAAAGTGCAGTCTGAGTAGGTGGTTAACTACGCTGCTGCGGGTGGTTGCCGTACGCATCAATTTTTGGAAACACAGACGAACGTGCAGTACTTTTGTCTACTTTCGATGTCTTGCCAAACACCATCATCAGTCGACAACGACAATCCGAGAAATAACGTAATATCAGCGATACCAGAACAAGTAGGCTTCATTTTCCGTGTGCTTTTGGGCTCTCTTTCACGCATAAAGCAACCCGCACTACCAACAAAACACCAGGTCCTCGCAAGCCTGTGCCACCTTGATACACTGTCCTCGCCGAATGTGCGTAGCGAAGTAGTCAATTGCATAGCAGGGAGATCATTTGTTACATAAAAAAGCCTGTTCCCGAAGTTCTCTCTATGGTCCATCATCTCGACACTCCTTTGAGCACCAGTTATTGCAATGTACGTGTACAGTTATTGAAAGGAGTAGAATTTTCAAATATCCCAAAAACGGACAGATGCAGGAAGCCTGTTGACCGCGATGTGTCTCCACATAATACGGAAACTTCAGAATTGGACACCTGTCTCGAAAACCCCAACTCCAAAACTTGTAAGATTTCATATTTGGTTCTAGTACCAAGAACCACGATATCCAAATCCCTACTTGTCTTTAGAATCATGTCGCTGAGGTGGATTTGTGGTAACGTCTACGGTTTTGAAACCAGACGAGTGACCAATGCGTGGTAGGAGCTGCCAGACGCGAGGTTTCCCCGTTGGGACAGTGAACCAGTTGTCCTCTGTACCAATGGCACCACAGTCTCCTCGGACGATCTTACAGCAGCTTCACAACGTCCAGTTTACCTCCACGAGCTCCACAAACACATTTCGCCTTATGTGTAGTGTGGTTCCATTTATTTCAAAACGCATAGATATGAGTACATCAGTATCTACATCAAATCGTAAATAATCGGACCGCTTGCCAAACTGCCGAGGACCTGCAGAAATTTTGAGCTTCCTGCTTTAGGTGTAATTATCACATTCCTCCTTCCATTGTTTTGCTTCAATTTTATTGCCACGATTTTGAACCTACCAGCTGGGCCCAAGAAATCGTGGACATCACATTTATTCCCACCCATGACACTGGGGTTGTTCATATCTTTGACTTCTTTTTCGAAACACGATCTTGGTCCCTCAGTTGCCGGCACATGCTCTCCTTCGATTCATATCCATGCTCACCGTCTCAGCTTCAGTGTTCACTCATAATCAGACAGTTCAACAGGGGTCAAAAGTAGGAGACACGGGTTTGCAAAGTTGGGAACTTGTAAGGTTATTCAGTTAGACAACTACCATTATTACGTGTGTATTTTGACGGTTGTATTCTGTGGGAGCCCTCACCTCTCGGCGAAATCCTCGAAGCACAGAATGCGACTTATATGTGACCTGATTTAATATTTTGACTTCACCGTTGGCCTTTGATGAGCCCAGATGTCTACGAGACCCTATTACTCATGTAATGAGCCACTCTAGAGGAAAGCTCGGGAGTGAGAAAAAGAAAATGTTCTGTATGAGTTTGTCGACTGTCCGATGCCCGTTAGAATGTGCCTCGTAGGAGATCAGAGCTGAGCTCATATAAGAGCGATTGCTTTCCAAGAATATATACTAAACATATGATTCCTTTGCCGACAGGCTAGTTTTTGTACCTGTAGCTTCCCTCAGCCCCGTATATGATATTAAAACAAAGGGTAGTATTCCACATTGTACCACAGCTGGTACTGAGCGAACTATATGCCGAGTTTTGCAACAGCTCCATTCTACTATAATAGAGTGCTCACAGACCTTCAAGTAGATAAGAAGAGCAGCGAAAATGGGCGTCCCTTGACATCTATAATATCTCTCCGCACTTTTCACTCGTATGATAGCCGGTGCCTAGCAATGGCTAGTGTCTATTGAACGGTGAGTGTTGCCTGATTTCAGGACATGTCTGCACTCGTATAAAGTTAAAGTCGTACCAGCGATGAAAGAATGAAACCTTCGATTTTGTACTCGATGTTATCATCGTAATTCTTTTATCGCTAATCTTGGACTCCTTCCGCGTTCACGTTGGTAATCTTGCACAGCGTTTTCTTAGTACAGAGACGTAGTTTGGTATTCGCCAGACTACTGACAGAGCTTATTTCCACGAATTCGATTCTCGCTGAGCGCCTTTAAGGTTCAAATTCGTGCTTTGAGAACTCTACGGGTACCAAAATAGTCGTCTTTTAGGGTTCTTTCCAAGAGCCCTCTTGAATAGATGACATGAGACGGCGACATCTTCCGAATAGGTATTCCACAGCGACACAACGAATACGAGCAATTTGTATGAATCCAATAGAACTGCTGGAGGCAATAGAATATTTTCAAATTTTACTAGATATTTGGAAAAGACAACCAGAACATTGACGATGGTAGCCCGCCAGCACCAGATTCATACTGTATTTCTCAAATAAGTCGGAAGACACGAAAAGTAATACCGATTTCCTTCCTATCGAAAAGAATGCACCTCCTGGACCTGCGACTTCAAACGGGCATTGCCAGTTTCGGAATGACATACGTAAGCGATTCGGAGAATATTTCGAAAATACCCTCAACATATAAACGTAGACATTTTTGTGTTCTTACAAGGCGAACAGAGAAACTGTTAGTCCATCTTGGACTATTTCCAGTCAGACGGTCGACATCAGCTTTTTTTGGCGCACACTCGAATTCTAAACCAACTACTAGAGTCAATGCTGTCATTCAGAGTTTCAGCTGCAGGCCTCCTTTACGCGTGTAAAGCTCCCTCCATACTCATATCAATGTGCTGATGTGCCAGTTCGTAGCAGAAATTATTCGGCGTCAATGTCCAGCTCTTCCAGCATCCTCAGTACATTTTGCAGGAGTTAACAATACGGATATCCAGGAGAGATGCATTGACTCCCATTGCTCGATCTTCAACCTCAGACTTCATCTCTAAAGAGAGGTCATCCTGACGACAGTACTTGTGCTCGTCAGAATGGGAGCATATCCTATAGTAGTTTCCACACACTTTCGGAATAGCTATCTCAATGCTCCCCACGTGAGAATTTTGTCATAAGATCAGTACCTCTTACGCTCTATTTTGTCGCAAACCCAGGTCGTCCCAGTGAGGTTGACGAAGGGGCTGTCGCGGTCGACCCATATGACGGCAATGAGGTCGGAAATGATACTGACCATCAAGACGTAAGAACCCTTGTCAATTATTTCCAGTCCTGACACCATATTAATGAGGTATCCCTTCCAGACCATCTTAAACACATCTATGGCCTTCGGGCCATTCTTGAGAAGCTCTATTGCAGTCTCAACCGATGCGGAGTACGAGTAAGCAGAGATGACTCTGTCATTGTGAAACCGTGGTTCGACTAGTCAGTCAAGCACGGGAGTGCCGTGGTTCAGGTGCTGTCAACATGTTGACGGACGCTGTTGTGGGCTGACAGTGTCAGCTCAAGACGAATCACAATGCCATTGACATCGCAGGGAGCTGATTTGATTTCACAACCGATTTCTGGGTTTCGGTCGAGTAACATATCATGCCAAATATGAACAGAAATTCAGCTATCCCCGCGGTCCATGCAAGCTTAACATACTCTTGTCGAGGCCTACGATCTAAATTAGCTTCACTTTTCTACCTCGGTGATCACCAATTGTATTAACGATACCTTTGACCAAATTCCATAGCGAACCCATAGCTTCAGCGCTACTTTCGACTTTACTAAATTTAATGCAGGTGCGAGGCTATGCGAAACGGCTGAAAGGCATGGTGTCACCAAAGCCAGTAGAAGGCAAATGCTTGCTGCTGGTAATATTGCCTCCCAAAGTGCGAAGGATACTGAGCTGGCATCTTTTCATTAGGATTAAAACTCCAAAAAATCGTGAGATTTCACGTTTGCGCATTGTATCAGGAAACTTGCTTTCTAGTTCCCTCTTAGACCCAACAATCGCTCATTTCAGATGGCACTGTAGGAACATCCGTACAAACTAGTCGAATAGGATCAACAATACAGGATACAGGCTCTCAGGTACAATCTCGTCGATTGGAGCACCAAAGTACCAAGGCTTAGAGCAAAGGAAGCCACTGAATGCTATTGTGATCTCGGCACGGGTCCATACTGTACCATTGAGCTCAGCGACTGGGCCAGGTCCATCTTGCCTGGTCCCCTTCGTGAAATCAATACTTTCTCCAAGCACGCGTGTGACGAGGTCAATGTCAGTATCCAACTCGGAACTGCCCGACTGATCTCCTTCTTTCTCAGGGCTCTCCGCAGCGATCACGATTCCTTTTTCAGCGCCGTTTTCAGGAATTTCCCCTGCTTAGTTGTTCTTCAGTCCCATCGATATCACCTTACCACCAACGGCAACCTCCCAGCTGACATGGATATTTATGACATTTTTGCCGTTGAACTTGGACTTATTGACATCTCTGGCGGTACCTACGACTTTTTTTATCTTCCACTTAACACCATATATCCGCCGAAAGCCGGATTAAGACATTGAAAGGTGAGCTCAAATGTGAGCTCGAACTCCGACAACGCAACCGAGGTCGGAAGTGGAAGACACAGTTCTGGAAAATTGGGGAGTCTTCACAGTATCGGGTGGAATTTTCGCTTCTGCTGTCGATGGGGGTGGACATCTCTACCTATCCGAACTTTCGACACTACTGGGCGTCTCTTGGGCGAAAGAATAACTTTATTACAGTCGTGATGATTATACATTTTAACTTGACAGCTGTCCTCATATGAGGCAATTTGGCCCCATATGATGCCAGATGCCTAGTGGACACTACTATAGCACAATGCGTCCAAGATGATTAGTTATCCTATCATACCTACCATATTGATTAGACCCGAGTCATGTTCCCGTCGGATACAAAGCAAATAGGCTGGTTTCTACTCCTCTGTACCAACTTCGCATTATTACTTCCATTGTATTAGTTCGATCCTGGCCCTGTTTGAGGTTAACCGACCATCGGTAAACTACATCGAATACGCGAGACTCATGATGGTCTCCTACTTCCTGTACGTGTAATTTATCTCACCATCTTCCGGGACATCTAACTCGAGGGCTATTGAAACGAATGACTGGGCTAGGGAAGGTCTAAAGGACCGGTTGAACGATAGTTGATAGTGTTGGTTGATGACTTTTT